>JAGGCA010005969.1:47905-65298 GCA_022876805.1 Osperalycus tenerphagus | reverse complement strand
CCAGAGGTGGGAAGACAGCCTTAGGCCACGTAATGCTGCTAATGGAGCTGCTCAATCCACCTAGCACGGCACCTGTAGCCAAACTGGTCAGACCTGGCACAACGAGAAGAAATGGCAGAGATGCAGGATTGAACTTGATTCGACGGTGTGCAGCTCCGACCACAGAAACGCAACAGAGATCCGTCGCTCCGAGTGTATAGAGAATTGCATCTGCAGCGCTGTAACTGACGACGTACGAAAGAAGCAAACTGAGGGACAGAGTCTAGAAAATGATAAGAGAACTCGTGTCAATTCATGTCAATTCGTGTCAATTCGCGGAGGCAATCAGGAGAAATTCGCGTACGAGAAAGCACAAGATGGTGTATCCATATTTGCCCCTGGCCCGAGGGAACAATAAGAGCATCACAGCTAAGACACCGCACATGGGCACTCTGCAAGTCAGAACGAGTGAGGATAATAAGAGACAATTAGAAGAATACAATACCCGAAGAATGGAAGCGCTCTGAGGAAAAGCGTGTCGAACACTTTTCTCATGTGAGGACTGTGCGAAGAGAAATGAATCACCGAAAGTAGGGGCAAGGCGACACACATGACACATACACGTAGACGAATAATGCGAACGATGCAGCAAACATCGACGTCTGAGCGGCCACCGCGCCATACACCTTCTGCAGGAATGCACGACGCTTCGCCGGATCTTCGAGCCCTTCCAACGGCTCGTCAACGGGCGCTGATGGTTGCACACAGACTGATGTGGCATCGCCACGAGGTGCTTCCGAGACAGATCCATAAAATTGCGTAGCTAATACAGAGAGAACGTCTTAACGTGACCAGATTCTGGTCCAGAATCCTCACCAGGCACCATCTGCTTCTGGCTGCCATGCGCCACACCTTCCTGTGCCGGCCCTCCATCAGTGGCTACCTTCTCGTCCAGCGATGTAAAATCGATCACTCTGATCTTCGCCTTCTTGCCTCTCTTCACCAGAGGTTCGCGTTCGGCATGCATCGTGCCCAGAATGCAAGTCCAGAATCGGTGACGACAAAAACGGCGAGCAGAAATTTGGCCCAATGCACGTGGCCCACGAGGACCACGAAGACCACGAGGACCACGCGGCACGTGCATTGGGCGACGAGGCGCCAAATTTGGAACTCGCCAAACACGAAATGCCGAGCCGAATGCATTTCATATCCGGGCAATCACTTCTCAAGTTACTCGCTCGCGCTTGGCACATTTACATGGATTTTATTTGAATGATTGCCATTCAACAATCACGTTCACGGCAAAGCTCGACTAACATGTCTGTGTGTGATGGTTCAGCGTCACTAATTAATGCACAATTCGATTTCGACTCGATATACGAAGTACGGGTCTAGAAAAATGTTCAGAAAAGTTATTATCACAGGTATATAACATTGAAACACAAACTGATGGCACGCACGATAAAGGATTGGTGTGTAAATGCTACTTTCTTCTAGCACCACGACATTGATTTCGAATAGTTACACGTGGAGAAAAGTAACGTTGCGATGGACTGATACGTGAAACAAGCAATTGTGGATTATGACAATGACGATGAATGCGATTAATTACCGTTTTATCTCGACTACACACCTAAGACAGAAAATCAATTTAAGGCAGTTTACAGACAAGCTAATATTTAACGAAAAACAATTCGTAACAAATGCGTGTCATACACGAGCTTCACTTACATAACTATTTAATGGTCTGGTCTGCCATCGTGCCGCTTTCGGAAGAATGGCTGGCTGGCTTCTATTAGCCGAACGTTTGTCATTTTGCTGGGTGCCTGATTAAATATGCAGATGGTTGATTCTAAACTAGACGAGTAGCGACAGAATGCATGTCTTGTGGATATGTATAAATGCAAAAGAAATTCTTACTGAATACGAATAATTTACAAATGATGTTCGACGTTTGTGTCTAGTGACAGAGAAATTCGATAGCCGAGTCGTACCATCTTCGTGTTGTCGGTCGCAACGTTGTTGAGATCATCTTCCCGCTGCCGACTACTAATTAACAGCTTCTCGCTGCTCACATACTTGAAGTTGTGCTACTTGGTGGCTAGCACAAATCAGACACGAACAGAAAGTGTGAAGCTAATTTGCATACACAAACGCAAATCATTTGACAGACACAACATAAAGCGAGCACTATTATCACATCTTATCACAAGATTTCCACGCAATATCTGAGAAATGTAATCATTCGTGCGCTTCACCATCTGACCTCCCTCAAGCCACCTTGACACATCCTCGTTTATTTCCATCTTCTCTAGAAAATAAACCTTCTTTTACACAACTCTCTAATTGCACAAGAAACTGACTGTAAATTCGCACTCACTCATCATTATCGTTACTCATCATGCTATCACACTGGAATTGTGCCGATCCGCAACGTTGAAGGGAGAACCTCATAATTGAGCACAACCTGACCGACATGCACACCACTTTCCTCTGAAATCTTGTGACAAATAAAAAGTTCCATATGCGTGATAATGGAATACTCGAATGAAGGGAAGACGCAAGCGTACGGCTATATTACAACACTACATTCATGGTAAATATTCAAATATTTCAATGTTGGTGGCGGTCTGAGACCCATTCCATTTACTTTATACCGACGTTTGTTTGAACTTGCTCACAGCGATGTAACTAAATCTATGTAAATGTCATTCAGGTTTTCTAGGTTTTAGTGTCTCGCACGTTCAGTGCTCGAGACAATGAGACGTGATGCCGTTCAATACATAGACTGCAAAATAAATTGAACTCATAGCAACTTAAATCACAACCACGAGTGAGACGAGAATAAAATTAACCTTACTAATACGTAGCAACACAATGCTAGTCCATATGCGTAAACTCATTGACCGTGTATTTAAGAAGACAACTTCGTATGACTTTCATCGACCGGACACCCAACTTGATTAAAACTATACGCCAGTTGAGCGAGTAACCGAAAAAAGCCAGAAGCGGAAGTGGAAAAGGAGATGAGAGATTTTCATAGCACTCGAAATGTTAGTCGAACCGCACATATTGCACTCAACCGCATTTCTGTCTGACTGGCACACCTCACGAAGCGATCCATACTACACAAAATTGAGCACCGTCATGAGACACAGACAAATGTTCGTTGGGCAATACTGAGATCATAGTTAAGCAATTTTCATGACATTCTCGTCTTTCACGAGTTGTGGCGAGAAAGACTCTTCCTTTATGCCACTTCCGCCGTTGGTCGCATTTCCATTGCTACTACTAAACGACAGTAGTACATTGAGACTGCTCTGGGAAGATTCCTTCATCGATCTGCCAGTCGGTGATCCGTTTGGTAGGTTGTCAAAATTGGAATCGCAACCAGTGTTACAGTCACCGCCACCATTGTTTGCCATCATATTCATGTTCATGGCATCGACATAGTGTTGCTTCGGTGATTGCGACAACTGAGACACAGAATAGCCGTTCGGAGCTTGTGGTATGTGTCCTTCGTGCATTCCTCCTCCTGTTTCGTGACTTCTTCCGTAACCGTTCGCCGTTGTTATACCGGCGAGCTGAGCATTTAGCTGGTGAGCGGCATTTATTTGCGATACAAGCGAGTGGTACTGGCTCTGGTAGAGATGGAAGTCGCGGTCGCGGTCGTAGAACCTCTCCTTCGGTGGCCTTCCTCGTGGTCGCGGAGTGTGTGGCGGAATCAAGTGGTGAGAAAAAGTTGTCGCTGCTGTTGATGTCGATGGCGGTGTCAAGTTGGGTGCTGTTTCCGATGTCCTGCTTGTCACTCGTAAATCCATTCCGTCTTCCCTAATTTGACTGGCAAGCTCTTTGACTACGCGAAGGCCCTCGTCCATGAGCGTTTCCTGGACGATCTGTCGTGTGAGATGCGACGAAACGAGTTGATTGCTGCTTTTCTTGGCTAACGAAAGAAGAAACACTTCTCTTCATTTAATTGGCATAAGCATGACAGTGGCACACTTCGTTCAAGTGTCTCTTACATGGTGCGATCTTCGAGAACGAATCCGACGACGTCTCGCGGTCTTGCATGCCAGGCGATTCGCCGCGCACATCTTGACTCAACGACGGTGACGATGTGTTGGAGTATAGCGAAAATTGCGAATCTGACAGAAGATAAAACCAACGAAAAACTCATCATTGCAGTCACGTAATCACGGCTCTTACCGCTATCATCTGTATCGCCTTTGTCCGCATCTGAATTCGAATGAGCGCGACCGAAACTCCTCTGACCAATTCTGTGAGTGGAACAAGAAAGGAGACGCGCTTTAGAATAAACCTATCAACATAAAATGCTAGGCACTCAAGACAAGATTTAGTCGAAGATGTGAAGAGGAGACAACACTAAACGGTAGAGTGAAAATGAATACGAAACAATAAATTAGCATCTCCGGAAAAAGGAGTTCTCTGGATGGTCTCGGAAACACGTCGGCGCGTCGGAGGGTGACAGAAAATAGAAGGGATTCTGAAGTGGATGACGCACCGAACTTCTCACAAGTCATGAATATTCAAATTATTATTCTTTTGTAGATCGGTTTGCTGTAGGGTCATCATCATTAGGCATGAAATTAAACGATATGCAAATGAAGTGACTCGTTACGGGCAAGCGACCAGCCAGCAGACCTTCCGCCCATTCATCGAAATTACGTATTTACTTTTCTTCATTGCCGGCGCTGCATCGCCATTCCAAATGTCGTTCTCGTTCGGTTTTATTCATTTGCGAGCAAATCGCCAGCCATCGTTAATTTACTCCGAAAACATTCTCCTGATTAGGCGGACACCGTCAACTTTCTCTGCCTGATTTCCAGACAGAAACACAACACCGTCAAACGGCATGTTGAGAATTTTTCACGGGTTTAGCAACCTGCTCTGTCGGCGATTTGAATAAGTTATTTGTTGTTCGCCTGTGCGGCATTAAATGTCAGTCTGGCATCGCACGCAAACGTCGAGTCGACCTTTCGCTTTACCCTAGCGAATAAATATTGCAGACGCAGATAAAACGAGACGCAGCCAGTACACAAAAAACATGCCAAGTAAACAAAAACAAAAATCAGACGGCGGGTAGGAAGGGGAACGTGAAAAAGTGCAGGCAGATTACAGAGATAGACTACTCCGAGTTACAGGTGTAACGTTGAACATGCAAAAGTCGGCTCTGGGCAATCGCTTATAAATTTATTATATCCTTTCTTTTTTGCTTGCTTCATCTCAAGGCAAACGAACACACTAAACAGCGACTCGCGATAAAGTCGTTTCAAGCACATAGATGATGACCGTCGTCATAAATTAGATGAAAATGTTGGGTAACTGCATCCATGGCCATTTCTCATTGCAGGTGTTCGTCCAGGCAAAATTCCCGGGCCAGTTCGCGGCACGGCATCGCACAAAACAGAGTCGGGAAGTGCGGCTGAGATCATTGTGGACTTGGATGGCCGAGACACGTTACTGTAGTCCTGAATGTCGAATACGCTATGATATCACATCGCGGTCAGATGAGAGACGACAAGAGGAACTCAACACAGAGCAAACCGATTGTCGGCCAGGCAGAATCCGAACCCGAACTCTTATTTCCTTCCAGCAACGTTTCTCATTATTGAGACCGTGCCATAGAGAATGGCCGGAAAAAGATGGGAGCGGAGATCGCGCAACTCGAGAACCGAACTTGGACTCACTTTTCGGCACGACGCAAATGTTTGTTAATTTCACTCTGCTCGTTGATGAGCTCCATGTGTTGCGTCGATGTTCGGTCAAGTTGGGTCTGCAATTGCGAGATGACCGAGAAATTCTGTGCGTCGCGAGCCTGTTGAAGCTGCATTTTGATTTCCTCTTGCTGGTTTCCGAGTGCCTTCAGTTGTTCGACGATCGTTTCCAAGCGCTCCTGAAAGAAGAGTCCATCGAGAGAAATAGTTGAGAGTTGAAAAATAGCAGACACATAAATCATAACGAGCTGCGGCGAATAACAACGAGCGAGAAGGAGAGAGAACGAGGCAAGAGGTTCAGTTCACTTTTATAAATGCATTCGCATTCGGTTTAATACGTGCTTTATAGACCAATAAATTGCGGCACTCATTAAAGCGAAACAGCAGCAGTAGTAGACTGAAAACGTGGGTCACGAAAACGAGACGAGCTCGCCGTGAATGATTCGGAGAGAGAAAACAATGCGAATCGAATTCGTTTGTCGAATGCGCTCGACAATGGATGACCAAAGAAGCGTCTGGGGAAAGTGCATTGACAAAGAACTAGTGGCGATGTGCTGCGATGTTAGACATCTACAGAACTCGAGCTGTTCATCATGTTCATCAAACAGATTGTGATTTGCTCGCCTTTACTCTGTACGCAATTTTTGACGCACTATTCGGTCAATATTACAACGGCTCCACTTCGGCCACGGCACATCAACATCAACATCAACATTTCACTTCTGCTGCTCTGTGCAAGTCGCTGTTTTATCGCCTAGCAGCACAAAAAGGTCGCCTGCAATAAGCTAAATGGGCGCATAAGCTCATTAACGAACCTCATAATTAATCTGGCAAGCAAACTTTTGGAGGCAGACAACTTTAGCTAAGCACGAAAGTTGATCGGAGAAAATCATAGGAGCGTAATTATTAATTATTATCAGCGATGCGTGGCGACGTGCACGAGAGTACTTAAGATGACGATGGGCGAACAGCGAACGCTTCCAATATTCGCTGCACACTTCCGTTAATTAGCCCAGGAAAAACGAGAAGCGCAGGAATGCAAAATGCTCTGCATTTCCTTTGTTCGGCTCATCTCGCGTCACAAGCAGGAAGCGACGTGTCATCGAGACGACAACACCACAGAAACAGAACATCAAATCAAACATCAACTCATCCTTCTCCTCACCTGCTTCTTCTTGCGCTCCTCTTCGCTCATCTGCACCATCTTCTCGCTGCTCGGACTCGGATCCGATCGCATCCGTTTCGATGGACAGTTCGGGTCGCCATCCTCGTAAGGTCTGCAATAGTTTGACCTGACAATCGGCAGGCAAGGAGTAAGCTCGCGCGACATGTGCGTGGTGAGCTAGCTGTGGCTCGGCGCCTACCTTGAATGGCCTTTCGAGTACTGGTATCCGCTGTCACGAACGACTGCCGACAAAATGAGACAGAGACAGATCAGGCAAGAGAGTCCTCGTCCACAATTGATTAATTATGCACGTATAAGAATCAGACGAGTGACACTCACCTTGGCGAGCCAGAGGAAAAAGTTCGTCACGACGCGTCAGGAGAGCAGGAATGTGCTTGCAGATCTGTGCAGCTGCTTCATTAACTGAGACCTGCAATAAAAACATCACATCGCCATCGCCATCGCCATCGCATCACATAATGAATTTGCGTTAATTAAAGTTTTGGCAGCGGCATCCACTCTCGTTCTCCCCCGTCTCTCCAGTTCGTTCACTCGTTGTCGGAAATACGAGAACAAGGAACCAGAGATAGAGAACGCGAGAGATGCGAGACGCGTTTCATCAGGTTTCAACCCCTTCATTGTCACATTTTAGGCGTAAGTACCGTTTGGGAAACGTCACGTCGTGCACGGACGCTCGTTAAGCGATGCAGTCTCGTTCCGGCCCTGATTGCGCGCCCGTAATTATTATGTGTGCAGTGCAAAACTAAATTCAGTTCCTTATGACTACTTTACTTACTTCGTGCAATGTTAGCGGCTTTTCAGGCTTTCTTTTGCAGTCAAAACGACCATAAATTGCCGCGTATTTCCGTATCTCATCCATCCGACGCGGATCATCCTCCGGCAATTTCATGACGTACTACCAAGAGACAGAGACAAGAACACATGTTAAGCATTATGCAAACAAATAATTTCGACGTTATTTACTCGAATCTGCGGCTGTTCTGCGCTTCATCATCATATCGCTATCGCTCCGCTAAAAGTGGTGCACATTCACATTTGCTCATTTGGATCGGCACAATAATTGTGCCATGTTGCCTCTCTCTCTTGTCACCTATGAAAGTTATTGATGACCACGACGAGCACTCTGAACGCCATCATCGATATATTTGGTCGACAAAGTAAACCTGGAACTTCCGTTTATATTACTGATTCCTACACCTCTTGACTGCATACCCGTATTGTCGATAGCGACCGTTTCGCAAGCTAACTAACGGATCGCTTTTGTCATTTAAGGAGCGGTTAGATTTGCAATCTTTAGTGCAGAGCTGAGGGATATCGCAGGGGCAGTGCAGAGTTATTTTGAAATAATCGATAAGCGAACGACGACGAGGAACTCGGAAAGCGTTCGGGTGAAGGAGCGCAAAGAAGGAAGGAGAGGGTTGCGAGCTGAACAAACGCGGACGCAAAGCATTCATGGTGATGGCTAACATGGCTAACATGGCTAACATGGCTAACATGGCACACATTACGTCAGCTTAGCTGCATTTCTGCCTTTTTTATCCGCCATTACAGAATACATCCTATGCCAGCCTGTTTCAGCTCTAATTGCTCGCATGATTGCCCGGAGAACAGCCAACGAAAATGTCACATGCCGAGATCCGAGTGCAGCGAATATTCGAGATGTGCGATGCGATGCAAGAAGAAATGACATCGCTCGATAATTCATATTGTTAACCCTTTGAACAAAACGAACTAATCAATATGAGAGGCACGAGACACGAGAGAGATGTGCTAAGCTCGCCAGTTCGGTTGACGACACAAACTGAAGATGAGTTCTTCAAGATTAGTGAGCATAGCAGAAAAAGCGAATCAGCTCGCATCGCGCAATTCGCAATTCGATTAGAGAGGCGACAAGACGGACGAAGGATTGCGCGTTGCGTCATGCTTTTGCACTTACGACTGCGTTCAACTCTGTGCTTATTCCACTTAATTCGTGTGCACTCATTTGGGAATGATATCTATCAAAATCTACTTTTCCTAAATCAAGCTGCCTCTCGTTGCATGCGTATAATTTTTTGGTCAATTTTATTCGCGATCAACGCGCGCGTTTCGTTTACTCATTTGGCCATCGCCTCGCCGTCGCGACGGTCTTCAAGTTTCATGTTAATGTCAAATCGCACGTACCTCAAGTTCCTTGCTGATTCGCTTCTTGTTATTCCCCATCTGGGGCTTCGGGTCGAAAGGTGGCAAACTTTTCACCAGCATTTCGGCCGATTCCGCCAATCGCTGAATTTGGCTCTCGACGAGAACGGGAGTCAATGAAATGGGACTCGTTGGTTGTGGGTAGTCGCCCGACATACTCAATGACATTCCGCCACTCTGCGAAAAGAACGTAAGTAGGGGGGAACTTGAGCGTCACAAACAGTATTGGGCAAAAATCTTGATCGCCATTTGCATATCGCAGTACACAGTCGACGACACGGAATTTGTCCAGTATCTGATGAACGATACGAGTCAAGCCGCGATTGCAGTGCGGATGAGAATAGAAATTGCAAATTACTCAACACATCGCAGGTTGACTTTGCATAGTGAAATAACTAGATGCGAGATCCCAGATATATTTACACGTTGAGCAACAGTAATACAGAGTCAATCATCAGATAATGGACAGACTCGTTGCTGTCGACTGTACCTATTGTCAGACCAGCTCTCAGCTTGCTTTTTACGAAATGTCCAATATGACGCTACCAATCGAGTTTGGCCAATTTGGATAGCGTTATATTCAACATTTCGTCACGGTCACAAATATTAATTGAATCAGTTCGATCATCAATTCAGTGCCTGAAAATCATTAATGTGGAAATAAGAAGCGCCGTAGAGCAAAGTGCACGATGATGGTGCCGCATCGGTCAATAAACTTTGTATTCCTTCTCTGTAACTAATTCCGTTTTGATCATTTTGACAATTGAACTTCCCACTCGGCGACGAAATGAATGGATTGAATTGAAAGAAATGGAAAGCAGCACATGAACCACGAACATGCATTTGGTGCGCGCGCGAAAAAATCAATTTATGATGGGAACATCGGAAAAAAACAATGAAAATCCATTGCACTACAATCGCGATTCTCTGAAAGAGGGGTTGCACCGAAGAGGAGAGAAAAGCGAACTGATTGAAATAGGGAGAGACGCGAAAAAGGTTGAATTTGAATTTTCTGGGCTTAAAGGGTTGCATAGGACGAACTTTATGCCCACAGATATGCGTTGTCGTTGGCCTAAGCTCGGAGCTTGGGAAAGATAAAATACGCTTCATATCACGCTCAATTCGAGTCGAGTCGTCGATGTGATGCCATAGTTGAATGTATTCCCAACTATTCCCAACTATTCGGTATGTGCGCAAAGCCTACAGGCTCTCTTTTCAATTTTTTACGTCATCGCGTCGAAACTCTTTTGAATCAAGGCATGCAGAAAGCGCGAGCGGAGAACAGGAGGAGAGACGAATAGAGGAGATGAGGAGAAATGTTGATCAAGAGGGAAGCCGGCAATGATATGAAAATCATATTAAAAACGAGCGAAAAGTGTACACAGTGAACGATAACACGAGCAGGGAAGGAATGACATTTACAACAGTTCCATATGTAAATCTATATGGAACTATTTCTGGAGAGAAATGCGCGATGCCTCAGTTAATGTCTAATGCTCGGTGCTTGTGTGTGTCTCCGAAGTAAAATTTCCAATGTGGTTGAATACATTAATATCACCATCACTGTGCAAACACGGCAATAATCGACTTACTGGAGTTGCTCGCTGGAATCTTGCAGCACAACATGTCAGACACTCGCATTTACATGTAGTAATCAAATGAATTATTTCGTGTGCCAAATTGACTTTAGCTGCTAAAACAAAGCCGTCGGTCGGACTTGATGGTTAGCAAAATAATGAGTGTATAAATGTTTTATGGAGACTAAAGTAAATGCTGCGCGATGCCGACTCGGTGATGGTGCTCTGCGTTCATGTGTTCAACGGGTTATGGTTAGGGAAGTGACGGTGATGGTGTGATGGTGTGATGGTGCTGCGATGGTGATGGCGATGCAGAGGCAGCTGCAGTCTCGAGCGCTATCGCCACTGATTAATCTTCAAGATAGTACGCAAGCAGACAATTCCCCGTGGCATTAATAACGCCTCATTTACTACACAGCATGTTCTGCCATTTCTGAATACTCGTGTTCTGCGTATGGACTAGACAGTGATGCGTCAAAATTATTTCCCTATTATGCCTATTATCCACGCCATGCCCCATGTTCTCTGCGATTCGCGTGTCTCTGTCTCACCTGATGACCGGCGCTGCTTTGAAACGGCCCGGACATCGATGACATTGCATTGTCCTTGCTGCCCGTCGGTGACGGTGTCGAGTGCCTGCTGCTCGATGTTGCTGGCGGAAGTGGCAGAGGGACGCTCATCGACGATGGCGGACTTGGTCGGAGACCGACAGGCGATGTTTGCAAGCCACTCATCGGACTCGGTCGGCTACTCATCGCCGACATCAGCTGGTTGAGTGGTGACGGACCGGGCTGATGTGGACCGGGTAATGGACCACCGGGTGGAAATGTTGGCATGAGTGGAGCCTGAAATATCGCTGCGGAAGTAAACGATAAACGATCAAGCTCAAGGATAGTTTCAGACGGAACAACTTTGTGTTGTTGCGCAATTTCGAGTTAAACTGATTTACTAAATTCTCTCATAATTAACATGTCGAGAACGTTACTGTCAAGGCGAGTTGTAAAAATTGTGCTACATTCGTGACTGTAAATCAGTGGAAAAGTGCGGAAAGTGCGGAAATTATGCTTTACTAGCCATCATTAAGATTTTTTCTTGTTGTGCTCATGAATATGGAATCAGCGGCATTTCGCGACGATAAAACTTTGTTTTAAATTACCCTTGAAGAAGATGCGAAGCCGTGAAGAGAGAAGATGGAAAAAGAAGAAGAAAAACAGCGAACGTGCAAAATCAGCAAACTGAAAGTCTTCTTTCTTTCCCAGCTTCGAGATCACTCCGTTGACGGAGATGACTGAATAACTGTGAATTCGGAATGAGCTCTAAATCCAGCACATCGAAATATTGAGCAAAACTGAGCAGTGAGCATTTCTCAAATCCACATATCATGAGGCAAGTGTGTGCACCTGGTTCATAGTTCATGGCGATGTTGTCTGCAGGTAACTGTCGGAAACCGATACGGGAACAAAAATAACGACATAAAAAGTCCTATAGCCTTGATGTGCTTGCAAGGACAGTAAAAAACACCCATCGATTGAGAGTCATTTATAAAATTCATCAATTTCCGAAGTCAAGTTTCGTAATAGAGACGCGAGTGGAAAATCAATCGACAAGTTTTTCAGTGGTCGCCTCACAGAAAAGAACATCATTCGGAGAAGTTGATTTGCTACGAAAAAATCTCAGCGGCGAACATTGAAGCCAAATATCGATTCCCTACCTGGATTGCTGACCCATTCTTGTAGGGCTTTTTGAAGACGTCGTACGTGTAGCGGTTTGCTGGCCATGCCAACAAGTGCCATGATCTCGAGAAATTCTTCCTCGCCAGCCTCGCACAACTGTTGGACATCGTCGCCGCCTGAAAACGGGAGTGACGAGTTATAATTATCCGATGAATGAGTGATTTTTTGGTCGAAATGCAAGACACACGACCACCAGAACGAGGAATTGGCTTTGAACCGATTCAATGTTTATTTGTCTCTCATACCTTGGCAAATAAACGTATCATAATATGAGAGAAGATTAGCTCGCTGAAGTACTCTATAAAGCTGCAATTCAGATTCATTTGTCGGTGGCGAAGTCATGGCAACTATTGAAAAATGAAAAGAGAATGCATTTAAGTTTCTACGAATAAGAGTGATGATGATGCATATTCATTATGAATGGATAGCGAACGAGCGAGGTAAAGAAAGCGTGAATGCGAATTGTTTTTATGGAGACGAGCGACTAACTCAGTGGGAACTAATGGCGAGTATTTTTCAAGTGAAAAGCAGAAGCAGCTCTTCAATTTGGAACAGAAGAGGAGCGAGAAGAGAAGAGAAGAGAAGAGATGAGATGAGATGAGAAGCTTTGCCTGTGTTTGCGCTGCATTGTTTCTGTTTCGCCAGCAAAATACACTTCGTGCAGGCTCAAAGCCTTTATGTGTGCTGCTTGCCTGTTTAAAATGAAATAAAGCAGCGAGCAAGCAAAAACTTTTATCATAGCAACTGCAACCCTTGCTCTTAATTGCGCTTGTCGATCGATACAAGTATAGCGGAATGATGAAGAAATGAGAGGAGGCTATAGTTGGGAGATGCTGGATTGGCGATGTGATGCGATGTGCAATGACAGAGAGATACATGAGTGTGGCAGGGATGGCGAGAAAGCAGAGAACAAAAATCGACGAAGATGAAATCAACAGAAATGTCGATGGCTAGATCGAGATGCCACCGTCGAGATCGGAGACCGGTGTTCAATGAACTGCTATTCTGTTCCCACACGAACACCGCCACCATGATCGCGGCGATGAGATACAGTTTGCCTAGTGAAATATTTGCGACGTGCCGTTACTAGTGAAAAACAGAAATTGTACCTTCTTTTCAAACTAACTCGACGCTATCTGCGTTTGGCGATTCTCATCGCTCACCCCTTCCATATTCCCATCAAGCGCTTTGTAAATGATGCACGGCTTTCAGTTTGTTTCTATTTCTATGCGCGTCAAGACAAAAAACGTTAATCGCCGGTCCAACGAAAGCCGAATGAATGAAAGTCGCGGCGCGGGAACTTGACGCGATTCGCCAATCTGGCCAATTCTCACACTCGTGCTCGGTGGTACCTGTCTTAAACGTGTTCAAAATACGTGCTCTTTTTGCCGGAATTGTTCGCCATAACACAAGTGAACCATAAACTGACTGATGTGAGATAGTCGGCGAAGGAAGGAAACCGCGTTAGATGCAGGCCAAAACAAGTAACGCGAATTCAATTGCGGAAGAGCCACGAAAATAAAACTAAGCGAATGACAGTCATCTCGTAATCGCGAATGCAAACGAGTCACAAATTTTCAAATAAAGATCACGCTGACTAGAACTCTGAGGCGAGCCATCAAACATAGCACATAATAATGATGACGAAAGAAGGCGAGGTTAGAGAAGTGATTGAAAGCGAAGCCGCAAAGTTTCCGAGACCGATATGCAGAAGAGTTCGTAATAGACGCATCGCGAATAACAGCGACAGAAACGAATCCCGGAATTGGTCAAACTCCAATTAAGAGTGGCGTTCCGCACGGAGGAAAACTTAATAATGAGAAGTTTTGCAGATTCAATACGCAAAAAGATGGAGATGGAAATTGAGATGCGAACGAAGCTGCTGGAAAATGGAAGTGGCGGCCATTGGCGATCGAATTAGAATGGAGCGCGAGCAGGAGCAGAATCAGAGACAGAGACACACCACGAGAAGAGTCTGCTTCTGGTGTGGATCAAATTAAGAAGAGAGAGAGATACGTTCGCGTTCCTGCGCTGTTCGTTTCTATAACAACGGGAAGAACGACGATCAAAACGGGAATGGCCACCTAATGGTAATGGCGAACTAATTCCTTCGTCGCACTTGGAACATCGTATCTAACTAGCTGCTGAAAGAGAAAAGCGGCAATATTCGCATCAAATTTACATATTTACGACTATTTCAACGGCAAACCAAATTGCGGAACGAGTTAGTAGCGGCTCTCAGCAAGCAGGGTTCTGGATTAGGTTGCCAGACGCGGGAGATGCCTTCGAAGGGGGAAGAGCCTCGCCATTCACTTACTTGTTCCATTGGCATTTCGGCTCAGAATTCGGTTACCCATGCAAGCCGAGCCCGAAAGCGGGTGATGATGGGTTGGTACCGACACGGACCCAGGTCCTGGTTGCAGAATGGGACCGGGATTCGGGCAGTTTGGCCCGGTAATGGGGGTGTTGGCTCGATTTGATGGCATCGACGCGGCACTCGAACAATGAGCGATGAACTCTCTCTCCATGATGGCGATGCAAATCGCGACACATTCGCCACTTGGCCGTCGCAGTGTCGAGCCGACCAATAAAAGAGCGCCTTAATTCATTGACCAGGCACCAAAAAATGTATGCAATGCGCGTTGTTGCAGTACGGAGTGCGCCTCGATGCAGAGCGCGATCAGCAAATCACAGCCAGATGGGTGTCTCTCTCGCTCACCATCGACCACCAGCCAACGCAATCACACTCGGACGTCAACCAGGACACCGATTACGTCTTCGGAAAAAACTTTCACAAACTTTTCCGCTGTGGTCCCGATTGGCCGGCACGCTCTATGGGCGAGCGGAACTCTTTCGGCATTTGCATGATTGCATCAACAGCGAAAATATTCGGCTGACGTCATAACGGGCACAAAAAAATCAGACCAGGCAGCCTGATCCCGATGACAATACGGCACCGGCAGGCGGACGAAACTCGGAATAGTTGAGCGACGAGAGAGCAGTGCACGTCGTGAAATCGCGGATACCATAATCAGGTGCTTGGAAGGGAGAGAGTTGAAGAGGAGCCGCGAGTAGAGACTCTGCGCATCACATCGATGGAGAGCGATGAGGATGCTCTGTGGCTCACTCGAAGCCGAGCGAAGTCCATTGTAGACGAGGAGGGCTCGCATGAATCAGCAACACATCGGCGATGTGAAAAAGTAACCCTTTCGACAGAAAAAAGTCCCCATCGAGGTAATGACGAGAGCACGTTAATCGGGCTTCACTGCCAGACTGATGCCGAATTACCGGCATGCGAGTGGAGGGCGAGCCGCGGCGATCTTTTCGTCGTCTCTCGTCGCTTCAAAATGTCGTCGTCGACATGCAAAGCCAATCGATGAGCACGAGAAACGAGCGAGAATGGCGAGTTGAGTCGCTTCGGCGCTTCGATGCGACCGTTCTGGACCGTTCTGCATGCAAAAAACACCCCTCCTGGAAAGAGAGCAAAAAATGGCACGTCAAAAACCAACTCAGGCGAGTCCTGACGACGTTTTTACACGCGTGAAGTGATTCTTGTGAGATGTATTCAAACAAATAACGGCGACAGAATCAAATGAGCAAATTCCGATTGCAATTGATTGACGTTATTAGTTGAACGATGGTCCACTGAATACGTGAGTGATTCGCGCCTAAGGACGGCTAGTTGAAGGCCGATCGATGTGGCTTGATGGTCGATGGTTCCTAGATGACAACTGGTGTCTTAATTGGGTGGAATTAGTTGTGATTTAGATTGTTAGTGCTGTTGGATTCGATCGGACTCATGTGTCCAGTGCGCGTCGCGACATCTCGCAGTGACGAGACCAAAACGCGGCGCGATCGATTGAAAAAGTGAAAAAACTTTTTCACCACCGACCATTCCAAATAATCAAATCGATCAATCAAATCGATCGCTTCACGGCTCTCAACTCTGGCACTTTGCTTTGTCTTCTATCGACTATTATCTATGCTCTCAATCATCGCACAAGTCTGACGACGATACAACCAGTTTGATGCTAAGTTCTGGAACTAGTTAAATTAGGGTAATCGACAAAATGCTCTTTCGTGAGCCAAGCCGTTAGGAAAGCTATATAACAAGAAATTGACTGAAATTAGGGAAAATCGTACATGGACGTTGAGCATGTTCGTGGACGCGTGGCGGGAATGAGACGAGTTGAACTTTGGGCAAGTGCCGGCACTGCACGTGCATGTCTCGCGCGGCCAGCATCGCGCGGCCAGCAATCGGTACTTGACCATTACATCGACATAGGAAACACAGATAAATGGCGATCTAACTTACTGTCAGTCGACGAAAGCCACTATCACATGTATTGCATCACTGTATTGGGCTTGTTGGACGTGGACATCACACTAAAGGCAAGGGAAAGCACTTTTGACCGATTCCAGAAGATGATCGTGCACGTGCATCGCACTCATCGATTTCCAACAGAACACTGACGAGTCGATTCCCGGCTGTCGTCCGACCCGCGGGCTCCTTTCTTTCCTCGATCACGTCACTCGCTCTCTCTTCTCTCACTCTCAACCCGTCCCTGCCTCGCGTATGCGAGAATTCCCGATCGAAAGGGTGGGTAAAAAAGTTCTGCTCTGTCAGAGAGAGCAATCCAAATAAGGTTTCCATGGAGGAGGAGAGTGCATGGCGGATGCATGTTGAGTATTGGATCGAAACAGGCGAGGGTAGGAGCGAGTTCGGCGTGGTGAGGTGCGTCTGGAGTGCGGTACCATCGACGAAACACGGAGGCGAAGGCGCGCAGATACAGACGAAGACGTGCCCCACCAAAAAAGTGGTTCTGCGTTACTCGTTACGCACTACTCATTGCTTATACTGCAGATCATGCAGTAGACGAAGCACGAACATTAAGCAAACCCTGGGGAGAGGCGAGATAAAGGATTGCAAACGTGCAAAATCGTGGGAAAATCGAGAAAAAAGTTCGCTCTGATCAAGCAACGCGCGCCAGAAGAAGAGGCC
>JAGGCA010005969.1:22046-39189 GCA_022876805.1 Osperalycus tenerphagus | reverse complement strand
GCCGTCGTGCCCGGGCCATTCTTGCTCGTATATTTCCGACAAGCATTCTGTCAATCCTTTAGCAGCTGCTTGCATAGCTACAACGTACACGCAGAAAATGGTATCACCATTAATTACTCGATCCATCAAGTCAATCAAGTTCAGGTTTAGTGATGTGCCAAGATAATAGATAATCGAAACACGTTCTGATAGCCATTAATGAGTACTCACCTCGGATGCATGACACATAATTCTTGACTTCTTTCTGCAGCCGAAGTGCAGAGTTCTGCTGCTTATTAAAATTGTTCTGATACACTTCGAATAATTCGTCGGTCGTCTTATCGGCCTTGCCCAGGTTTTGCAGCAACTGCAGAGTGGAAGAAGAACCACAAATGAATTGCCGCGAACGGTAAAGTGTGGTGTTGTTTGCGTTGAAATGCAAATGCGGCAATAAAAGTCGCCAGCATTCAGGTTAAAGATATATATCCTGAATATGATTCTTTAATCGTCATGAACGCGTCCTGAATGCGCCCCGTCCCGACACCGGTCGCAATCCTGATTCCTGATCGTCGACGCGTCGTCCGTTATCGCTAAAGCTGATTGGCGTTCGGAGTGTGCATCGCGTCTCTTACTCGGAGATTTGCTAAAGATTGTCAGTTGCACTTTGATAAATCGTTCTTCTGCCAGTGAATTAAGCCAATGCATAATTCATCAGGTGTGCTCACCAATGAAACACAAACAAAATCAACAACCTCGGCAATAGCATCATCACGACCACAAACCAGAGTCTGAGAGTGGGACAAAAGACGCGTTTGGTGTCGATTTGGTTTGGCTCTCTGACTGTGACTCTGATTCTGACTTCCTGAGAACTGGTTTAACGGTTTTCCGAGCAGAGAAAATATTTCAAGTTCTTGCACTTTGCCATTGGAAGGTTGAATTAATCAACATGTTTCGACGTCCACAAACGTAAACTTTGAAGAACAGCAATGTATGTAATAATCTCGAGTTAATTTCACTTCACTTCCTACTTTATTGCGAAGTAAACAAGACGCAAGTAATGCACTCATAACGAGTTTGGGCAGTAACAACTCAGAAACTTTACACTCTCTCACTACTCGCACTCGCTTGCCAGATCTGCCGAATGCGCAACCCAAAACTTAACCTGTGAAACTGTCGGCAATGTGGAAGATGGAAGAAAAAAGGCAAATCTCGTGTGTTCGTAAAGAAGAGCGAAAACAATGCCTGTAATTGCCCGTTGCATTACGTCAATGAATGATTACGGCAGACGGCGAGCACTTTTCACCGATAATTCTCATGAACTGTTCCGAAACTGTAGATCAATCAGGCGGTCTCTTTCTTGTATGAATTCTTTCCTCCGAGAGCAAGCTCGAGCTAAAAGTGTTACCATCAATGTGGCATGGCCATCACTTCCTCATTCGTGTTCATTCCGATAGACGCAGTTCATTCACCAGCCAGATAAATCATGTTTCGCTCAAATAAGGCCCAAACTGGTCAATTAGGGGGACACACACACACATTTGGCTATAAATAGTGACGATGCGACTGCTGGCTGGGGCCAGCTCGGGATCTAACCTTGCTCCAGATCTCACACAATTTATCGTTCTGAATTGCATACCTCGGCGCTGTTGTTATTAAATCATTTTATAAATTGAATGCTTGCTCCAATAAATAAATGGCAACGAGCTTGCGCTTGTACAACTGCTAAATCGATGTCTGATTGTCACGGAATGTATTTCATCGTGGTTCTCACGCAGCAGCATCACAGATTCGTGTTCGCACATTTGATGCCCGTCCAAAAAGGACGCGTGGGTTTGGTTTCGGCAGGGAAATGAGGTTCAAGATGAATCTTATTCGTGGCTAACTGTACTCGCTCGTTCGTATACAAGAGTTGTCAAGGTGATATTAAACTATACAGGCAGCATACAAATACCAAGCAGGCCTTGAAGAGTAGTTCGGCAAACATAATCCTATTATAGACATGCACACGCAGTCATTCAAGTCCGACTAAATTGTTGATGCTTGAAATCGAGTGTCGAGCTTCATTAGTCAACGGTAACGTCATGTTGAAATGCAATCGAATCACATAACGGACGTCGATTATCAACAAACGGACGTTTATTTTCCCTTTCATTCTATCGATTGGAATCAAACAGATCAAACAAGATAGAATAAAGGATATGACTAGTTATGAAACGATGTGGGACGCATTGCATTCACTCTGCACGTATTTGCTCGATGACGAGCACACAAGTATCAAAATTAACTGACGACAACACCTATTAAAATAACATTAAATGGCATTAAACGGCATTAAACGGCATTAAACGGCATTAAACGGCATTCATTCATTGCGAAGCAACCGTAAATGTCAATGATAATAATCGCGCTGCGCATTAGGCAATGTCGCTGATCTGAATCGCAGCGGATGATTGTAATCGCAATCAGGTCGAGCAACTATTTAACAATGATGTTGACCAGGCTTTGAAGCAGTGCAGATGTGCCAATTCGGGCACAACAAAGGGCTCGCCAATGGGAATCCGCGGATAATCATAAATCTCAGTGAGATGCGAGGTGCGATAAACGGGACTGAATGATTAGAAGCTCGCGTGCCAGTATTCTAATTGTAATCTAATTGTAATCCACCGCTTTTACGACCATCGTGAATGGCATGGCACGTAACCAACGCCGCCTTGAAACGATGCTCGCTTCTCTCATCGCTGACAGTCTCTGTCTCCATAAAATGTGCTTCAAAAATGCTTTTCGACAAGATTCTATTTCACCAGGCAGGCAGTGGGCCAAAACTAATTCGCGTCGACAACTGTTGGCGATGTGAACAAAACTATTTTCCACGCACGTCCGTCTCGATTCTTCGGTGGTGTCCTCGTCACACCGACCTCGTCAATGTTCACTTCTGCATCCTCATACTTGGACGATGTCACCTGTGCACTGTGCAACTAATTAATATGCAGAAGAATCGATTTGAGAGCATCACACGAAGATAAACGCTCAGAGCATGTACAGAGTGGATTTGGAAGAGAACGAACGCGATGGACGGAATTCGTGGCCCGTGTAATCTGTCACTCGTAGGACTGGTGCAAGACAAGGTCAATTAGGGAATGAGTGAATCTTACATACCCGTTCTTTGGCCCTTGCAGTTTTCTTGGACACGACTCTGGTGATGGACGAACTCGCTGGCTGTTTGGAATCCATGTTATAAACCATGGTGGGAAAGTGAACGACAGACGGCACTCGATGCAGGCGATCAACGTGCGTCAAAGATACGCATTTCATCACTCATCGTCACCGACACACCACCAGGATACCGGAGCGAACCACGACCACGACCACGATCAGTCTCCACGCACGCGACACTTCACACACTCTTCTCCTATTTCACCATCACCATCACAAATTCTCTTCATCAACCAGAAGCACGTCAATCAAATGAATGGAGCTGAGCTGACGAAATGCTCCAGACTCGCGCTCTTGCCACGGATCAACTGAGGAGACCAGACCAGAAGTGTGGCCAAACTCGCTGGTGGCAAAAAGAGGCATGCAAAGCATGATCCAAGCCTGGGTAGTTTAACGGCGAGGAATATGGAATGAAGAACGAATTGCCGCCTGTGGGCCACGAGTCTTCTGGTCTAACCTGTTCCGCTTCTCCAATCGTCCAATGTCGCAAGTTCCCAACGTGAATAAAGTTCAAATGCACTTCTTCGTCTTGTGTAGTTCTGGTATGCTGTGAGTGAACAGAAAGAAAGAATTGGTGCCTGCCGAGCAGCATCATTCACTAATCATTACCGGTATGCGCTCAAACATCGTTAAACAAGCTTGTCAAAGGACGTTGCACACTTGTGATCGCCCTGAATCGTTGTCATCGTCTGTAGGGACACATAAAATTCACGTTAACCATCAGATCAGGTCTTATTCTCCAAGACTGTCATGCAAGATACGAAATGTTTAAAGTATTCTTCTAACGAGCCTCTTTATGAATAAGTAACGCTCACGGGACATCAAATGAACCGACACAATTTAATGGCCAAATGCCGTTAATTAATAGCTATACACAGTCTAGGTACTCGCAGCAATGTATCGCGGCAATCTCTGTCATCAGGTTACGCAAAAATTGTACTTGAACTTGAAACTGAACTTGGATTGGACTTCCTCAAGGAACATGCAAACAAAAATCATACGCGAATAATTAATTAAAAATGAAAGGTTAATACAACTCGTTTGTCAAACTGGAAAGAGCTCTAAATGAAAGTTAACATGCCAGAAACTTATATCGAAAGGAATTTGGGCAATAAAACGGACACGCTCTCCTGATGATATCCATGAAACTATCTCGAATAAGGGGACCTCGCTGTACAAGCAAACCTCCGCGAAACGGTGAGATTTTTTTGGTATTTGAAATTTAAAATTCCGCATTCCCTCTCACGAGTGCCACTCTGCATTTACACGACGATGTTAGCGAACTCGTGATAAACAGCTAAGAACAAGCTTGGCCCAGAAAGATATGCAATTCGATAAAGCAAATCCCAGACTTGTGACTGCAAGTCGTCGTCGTCGTCGTCGCTCCTTTGCGCAAACTTCAATTCCTCAAACCACGATCAACAGACTGTGTCGAAATGACTGTGTTAGTCGTTAATTGACATCTACTTTATCGATTATTTTGGTGGAATTCCTGATCCTCAATTTGCCTAAACGACGCTTTTTCGGGTTCACAACAAAGACTAAAGCGACTAGTTAAATGAATTAGTTAAATTAAATAAATTACCTGGCACTTGAGCAATGAGTTCCTCGGCGATTTCGGGAGCCGTTGTTGCGAGGAGTTCCTTAACTAACTGCACAGAAATTGTCCGTTTCTTGTATCTCTCGGAAACTTCGACAAGTTTCTTAATGTTCTCCTGAAGATACGTGATAAACGAAAAATGAAGACAAGTTATGCAGAAATCATTGAGTCTTGAAATAACTAAGTCAATGAGGTGATTTCAACTTCTTACAATGCGTTGTTGCTGTCGGGCTTGTTGCTTTCTCATCAACAGCAATTCTACAATCATGCTTTGTTTATTTGGTTCAATGTTTCTTCCATTCATCTTGAATCCAGACATTAACTGTGTTGCCTGATTCGCCAAGTCTTCTCGCAAGGACTGCTTTGTCTGTCGTCCACCTGATGCCCTCGATATTAGCGCTCGTTTTGTTTGACGTCCCCAAACTTGGACGGTGATGAAACCATCGCGCAGATATTCGACCAACTTCTGTGTCGCCGGTCGGAACTTGAACACTTTTCTGTGATGAAAATCGGGATTGCAAGTCTCTGAGACGGCCTCAGTTCTTGTGTCTTCTTCATCGACAAACACGCGGTACTGGCAATACACGTCCTGAATGATAGATCGGTCTGGTCAAAGATTTGCATTGTGTGCACCACTGATGATCGCTGGAATATTCTCCTCACCGTGAATCTGGATGGAAGGCCGCGACAACCGATCAGTTTGACGACGAACTGAATGTTTTTGCCAATTAACTCTGACGGGGTGTCGAAGAACTGATCATCGTTTTCAGTGTACTCTCTGCCTTCCTCAGAGCAAGGAACGACTTCGACATTAATGATTCCAACTTCCTGGCCTTTGTAATTCGTTATTTCGAGCTGTTCTTTCAGCTCTACCATAAATGATAGTGGTTGAAGGTAGACCTGGCAAGTCCCGATTAGAACCTCGGTGTCTGGATCTTCACTAAATGGGTCTCGATCCTGATGAAGAAGAAAACATAACGCGTGTTGGACAATGAAAAGAACACGAAGAACAATGCCCGCATCACCAGGAATGATCTGACATATTCTTACCGGAGGCAGATCCCATTCTTCTTCGCCTCCTTCATAAGCCTGGTACATCTCCTTCATCACGTAAAGTCGGTCAAGAAACTAAGTATCAGGATGCACAGTGTCAGTTATGGCTGGTCAGTTAATACTGACTCTACTTACTTTCTCCTTTGGCCATTCGAATTCTTGCTCAGTCCCCAAATTATGCATTTTTACGAACACCTACAAACAATTTTTAAGTGGAAATGGTATCCAATCAAATCTCATTTAACTCTCTCACTTCCGTCCTGTCGGAATTTTTTCCCAAGTACTGCGGCGAAACCAGCATGATTTCAAATCTGACGTTCTTTTCGAGTTCATCACTAATGGCATTCGCTTCATCGATTCCTGGCAGCACTTCTAACAGATTTTTGTTGAGCAGCGCAGTTTCCAGTGTCTGGTCATCTTCATTGACCGCATATCCGGCTTTCGTGGCGATTTCATCCTGCGCCAGTTCGAATGTCACCTCTGCGAATGTCATGTTGGACTTTTTCGGTTGATCGGGATGCACGAACACAAAAAGTTGTGTCGTGCCAAACAATAATCTAGACATGTTCTCAGATATAGACTGACAATAATTTTCAAGACAGTAATGCAGCTCAACCTGTCATTGTGATCTAGATGGACTCTCGTGTCCACTGGATCGCCATTGAGGAGGACACGACATTCAGGTGCCGTTTTCTCAAGGAGAGAAAGAGAGGAACAACCATGAATTAGATATTACACCAGATGATTATTAGATTATTAGATTATTAGACACTGGACAGAATTTCGCAACTGCTTGTCATCATGTTAATTGTCATTCGCGTGCACTGCAAATATAATTAACTCCTATATCTGTAATTTACCTACCTCGAGGATCACTTGACCGTTTTCTCTCCGATGCAGAATGGCATGTTTGTCGTGGATGCTCGGTCCTAAGCGACATAACGAGATTAATAAAAAATTTAGCCAAGTTGCACTGCTCATCAACTATTCATACCGTGAAGAACGATGCTGCAGTCTTCGTCTTTGCCTAAGGTGTTCGGACCGATATCGATGATGTGAATAATTTTCCCCGATAACTGCTCGTCGAAATTCAAGTTGGACAGGTAGGGATTGTTTCTCTTCAGGTCATCCAGTTCAAGTTTCTCCTTGTCGTGATCATCATGTTGTTGGAAGTGTTGTCTGAGCTTCTCCTCATAGGTCTGTCTCATTTCTTCGACCTGCCGCTCATTTTCGGCCACTGCAGCTCTCACCTCTTCCTCCCACTTCCTGCGCATTTCAGTGAGATCTGCGAATTTCGAAAGTGGCAGCAGTGGAACAAAAAGCGCGTAATTAATTGCCCAGGTCACACCTGTGTTGGACATGGACACGGGAACTTCCATCACCCCTTTCTCCATCATCCGACGTAGTTTCTCATTTTCCAGGCGTAACTCGCGGACCAATTTATCAGTGGCACTTTCGTTAATTCTAGCATGAATTCGAATTTGTTTGGCGCGATCAGCTGAATTGGAAATTAGAGGCATTGCATCACCACATTGCACACGATGATGGTCGAGGTACACTTATTACTAACCATATCGTAAAGTAGAAAGAGTCTCATCGTAGCTAATATCGGCCGGACTTATCGTTGCAATCATGACTGTCTTGCTGTTCCCACCGAGCGCATTTTGCAGCAGTTTCGTCAGCACCGAGTCGCGGTACGGCACTGGGAAGAGAATTTCATTCAACAACTCAGTCAGCAATTCTCTCGCTTCTACGACCATTGATAATGGCCCATTGTCGAACCTCTCGTATTTTTGCCTTGCGATTTTTCCGCGAGACTGTGAATGCAATTTCCAAGACATGACAGCGACTGATTGATCGAAACACCCTCCTTGAGTCGATCGCCGATCGCCTGTGTCCCGGACAGTCGTTCGCTATCGTCAATGTATGGACAACCAGCAATTAGCAATCACCTGTGCATCACTTTGAATTTTTGCCAAGTGCTCATTTCGAATACCTGCCAGCGAGGTCTACTAAGTGTATGGTTGATGTCTTGGCTGTTTCTTGTCCTTGTTCGTTTCTCGTCTTCTGAGTGATGGTGATGTTGACGATGGTGTGAGCTCTACTGCTGGTTTCATTCATGTTCGTCGATGCAATGCTTCTATTCATCGTGCCTTCATCCATTTTTTCTTCTATTTCTTTCTGACTCGTCACGAAGAACGACTTCAAGCTCTCCGCTGTCATCATCGAACCAAGACGAGAAAATCGATTTATGTCAGAGAAATTTGTTTGATACTTCCAAACATGATGTCCATTTACCGTAGAATCCTTTCGTCGGATGCTCTCTGACTTTGAGTCCCTTTTTCTTGTCAAATGCGTTCAAATCGGAGCACAGAAGATCGCGAACAACTTCATTGTAAATCTCAAGCATACCTGTCGCGGGAAAACGATTAGTGATCAGTGTACTGTCTTAGGCACTAAGCCATTCAGAACTAGTGAACCACTTACTAAATTGCACTTCGTAGACTGTCTGATCAGTAGACTGCTTGCGGTGTTCGATGGTTTCGAAAATTTCTTGACAGAAGCGCGGAATGATACCTGCAGCGAATTAGTAAGTGATACATAATTCGGTTTCGTGAGTGATCCGTTCAACAAATCACCTCTATTATTGCCATAACCGACAACGCTGCAAACGAGAATTGGGAACAATGGAATGACAATGAGGATGAGATTGCATCGAAATAGAATTTGCAATCTCGCTTATACCTGTATGATTTTCCGCTGCCGGTTTGACCATAGGCAAAGAGAGCCGCGTTATAACCATCCCATGCATTATGTAATATCATTCGTCCTAGGTCGTTATAGACGCGTTCCTGGAATAATTCACAATTTATGCACACGATACGTACGCCATTCACGTGGGTATTTAATAATTAATGCTGAGAGAGATGTGTAATTTCTGAACCTGATCAGCATATTTGGTGCCGTTATGATGGTTGCGGTCAGCGACACAGAGACCGTTCTCAGTTTCAATGAAGCCGTCGTGCGACCAGTAACTGTAATCGTAGGTGAATTTCTTGGGCTCTTCTCTCATATTATCTGGATTGTAGAGAATCGTTGTCTTGTCTTCCATGACCACAATTCGTTGCGCATTCCTGTGCTTTTCTCGCTGGTTGTGAATTGGCAGTTAAGGAAAATATTCTGTCTGTCTCGCATTTTTAATTATTGATGCGCTGCTGCGCTATGCTAGTTATTCAGAGCGAATTCTTTCGTGTCGACAGCCTTGCTCGGGCCACAATTAATCAATTTTTATGGTGCATGCATGCAAAACGCGGAGCTATTAAATTTGAGTAATTATAGTGATTTGGGCGGAAACGAGGACGGATCGTGAGTGCGACCGAAACAAATGCATCAGTTAGTCAATTGATGAGTGATTGTTTGAGCTATTTGACTCAAAAGTGATCATATATTCACGTTATACGTGAATTGTCATTCTTTTGCGTGTCAATACGTTTCATGCTTCATTTCAAGTTGACTGATATGACTTGATAACCGATCGCAGAAGCGTGAAAATTAACTAAATGCCATGCTGAGAAGTTCATAACAGATCTCCGGTTCCGACCAATTTACGCTAACATACAGACGAATTCACTGATCTTGCATATTCATATCACACGCTAACTTTCGACATCATTCATCTCTTGTGCAAGACAAACGTGATTAAGAACGTAATAATAACTCATGCAGTAAAGTGGCCTTGCAGGCAGATAAATACATGCCGATTGGGTGCTAAGTCACTGATTGCTAATTGCTAATTGGAATCAGTGATGTAAATCAAGCAATTGGCAATACGATACACAGATTTTCGCAGAACAGAACAGGTGAAATAATGACTCGCAGAGCATCGTCACCATACTGAATTGTAATTGCGAAAGGATATGGATGGTCTCACTCGGACAGCCACTTTGACGTTCTCGGTCTCCGACATTTTCACGACAACGATTAACGATTCACTTGCGCTCACTGATAGTAAACAAACTGAATAGTAAACAAACGAACCGAAGTCAATGAATTAACAGAGACAAACTCGTGCACATAAACGCACAAACGAGTCAGTCAATTACGGAAGTGACCACAAACGGCTGACACAGATTTGATGGTGATGTTGGTGATGGACGCGTTTTGTTGTTTCCTCGGCAACTGCTATCACAATAACAAAATGCTATGCAATGTTTTGTCATCAATGACATGTAAGTGAGTACCTCATGAGAACTGTCTGTCCGATGATGTGACGTCACCCAACACGCGGACGCCTGGACAGTCGATCATGTCCAGCACGCAGTGGCAGCCCTCCTGACCATGAGTAAAACAGTTTTCTTACTTTTATTGGCAACAAACAATTTGTTTAAACTGTAAGTATTCTCATCGAACTCAACAACAACATATTTCAAGACCGTCACGTGCCAGTCATCATTATCATGGTTACAAAGCTTCATCAACATCATTAATCCACCTTAATGTGCAATCATAAAATAAGTTATGTGTTCTGTAAATGAAAAACTTTCTATCTCTATCTATCTCTCTCTTTAGCTGCGATGCTTGTTCATCATCGCACTCGAATCGATCGAGTTCTGTTGCTGCTGACGTTGACGTTGACTCGAATTCGGGTGGAATCTTCTCGCTTGACCACCGTCCGGGTTGAAGAAGGTGGATGGTTGTGATGATGTAGCGACACCCGATGCAGGTGATGTCAGCATAACCATGTTATGAGCATGAGGCATCTGCTGAGATGCACCTGGATACAGGAATCGTACCTGCTGAACTTGCTGCTGCACTTGTTGCTGGTGCTGATGTTGAGGTGCGAAATTAGCGGCGGTCTGTTGAGACTGGTTTGCAGTTCCATTTGCGAACGACGTGAAATTTTGCGGCATGAAACAGAGAGGCATTCCAGGAGCAACCGTCGAAGGGTCCGCGACTCCATACTGGCCGGGAAATAAGAGTGGCACAGAATACGCGGCTGGCATAGGAGATGCATTCGGCTGCTTGTTCATCATGGCATTCGAATCAATCGAGTTATGTTGCTGTTGACGTTGATTCGGATTCGGCTGAAATCTTCTCGCTTGACCACTGTCTGGGTTGAAGAAAGTGGATGGTTGTGATGTGGCGACACCCGATGCAGGCGATGTCAGCATAACCATGTTATGAGCATGAGACATCTGCTGAGATGCACCAGGATACAGAAATCGTAATTGCTGAACTTGCTGCTGCACTTGTTGCTGGTGCTGATGTTGAGCTGCCAAATTAGCGGCGGCGGCTTGTTGAGACTGGTTTGCGGCTCCATTAAACTGTGTGAAATTCTGCGGTACGAAACAGAGAGGCATTCCGGGGGCAACTGCCGAAGGGTCCGTGACTCCATACTGGCCGGGAAATAAGAGCGGCACAGAATACGCGGCTGGCATAGCAGATGCATTCGGCTGCTTGTTCATCATGGCATTCGAATCAATCGAGTTTTGCTGCTGTTGACGCTGACTCGAATTCGGGTGAAATCTTCTCGTTTGACCACCATCCGGGTTGAAAGTGGATGGTTGTGGTGATGTGGCGAGACCCGGTGCAGGTGATGTCAGCATAACCATGTTATGAGCATGAGACATCTGCTGAGATGCACCAGGATACAGGAATCGTACCTGCTGTACTTGTTGCTGGTGCTGATGTTGAGATGCAAAATTAGCGGCAGCCTGTTGAGACTGGTTTACAGTTCCATTTGCGAACGGAGTAAAATTCTGCGGCATGAAACAGAGAGGCATTCTAGGAGCAACCGTCGAAGGATCCGCGACTCCATACTGGCCGGGAAATAAGAGTGGCACAGAATACGCGGCTGGCATAGGAGACGAGTTTGGCTGCTTCTTCATCGTCCCATTCGAATCAATCGAGTTCTGCTGTTGTTGACGTTGGTTTGAATTCGGCTGAAATCTTCTCGATTGACAACGATCCGGATGGTAGGTGAATGGTTGTGATGGACAATGCCTCTCCGTTTCGCCTAGTTTAATGTCACCTAGTTTAATATCGCCTGGATTAATATCGACTCTGTCTGTGCCTTCGGTGGGTGGAGACGATCCTTGTTTGAATATCCTGGCACGCGCCTTCTCGTATTGCACTTCGCGCTCCTCGAACGACTTATTGTGCATGCTGTCCGTCGACTGTTGCCGGTCGGGACTCTTGTCCTTGAAACTCCCGCTTCCAGATGAAATGCCACTCGAATCGTCCAGAGAAGCGGAGTCTCTCTTCAATATCAACTTCTTTGGTTCTTCCGGTAGAAGTTCATTCTTGGTGTAATCAGAAAACTTAAAATCTGGAAGTCGAGTGCTCTTGCATCTATTGACGACGACCGCCGTGCCCGTGCTGTCAACGTTGTGCTCAAGGCCGTAAAAGGCAGCCACTCGATGAACCAGCATCCGATAATAGGACGACATCGGCGGAAATTTGTGCGACGTTCGTTTCGAGTCTTTGACGAATGCGGCCAAATCCTGTTCCAACTTGAGCAGCTGAATGCGATCTTTGTGATTCTTTTGTAGAGTATCAATGATGAACTGCTGAAGATCGATACCGGTTGAGTCGGTGTAGGCTTCGGCACTAGAATCTGTGGACAGACTGGCAAATGAGGCAAATGCCGACGATAGCGTGACGGGAAAATTACCTCTTGAGAGACAGGGACTCCTCTCCGGGCTGTCTTGCGAGCTATGAGGAGTCAACTGGTTTGTACGATTCGGTGAACTAGAATTGCTTTGACTCTGTATGCGAGACAAGTAGGCAAAAATGAGCCAGACGTGAGAAACACAATCATGGCTTAAAGCCATTGGCTTAACTGTACATTTTTGGTGGCCACGCCGAGTAGGTTCGCGTTCGTGGTAGTCGTGTTGAGCGCATCGCCGTCGACCGGTGGCGGCGAGCAGTCATCTCGTACTGCTTCACTCCGGATGAGGAGCTTGTTTCGCTGCAAAGAAAGCATAACGACAAATATGAATAACTGGCGACAGTCTAGGTTCGGGACGAGCATGGCGCGCGTGTGGTGACAGGTTCGATGATCGGTCTCACTTTTTTGTCAGAAGCAGGCATGCCCGGAACACTTCCAGCATCACCCGAGGCATCTACAGTAGCGACCGCGACCGAGCTCATCTCTCGCTTGCGGGATGGATGACCAGTAGATGAGGAGATAGTGAAATTCGATGAGAAAGGAGGTCCACTGTTCGGTCACACTATGCAATGGCTACTCGCCGTTGGTGGCGCTGCGATCGACTCGACTCGACTCGACTCAACCTGCGATCTGGTCACGTGACCCGCAAGCCTCGTTCTATCCCTCATTTGTCGTCTATGCTCGACTCCACGGTCATTTTCTATTATCAACCCTCTTGGCACCAATCTCCTGTTGCCAAGCTAATCTCGTTTCTCGCTGACACTCGTCTGTGCCTCGTTCCATCATCGTCCAAGGTTGCACAACTGGTGAACAATGGTAACGAAGGTCCCCATGAATCACACGTCAACGACCCTCGACTTCCTTGTCGACACTTGTGGTCTGCTCTACCCCAAGTCCTGCTGTCACGAAGTGATCGCCGATTTCAACTTATTCGATGAGGCATGTTTCAAGGTGATGCTTAGCAAGACACTGGGTTATGGCATCATCGTCGGCTCGTCGGTGGTCAAAGTGCCGCAGATACTCAGGTGAACCATTTTACGAAGTTGCAGAATGACAACATGACTAAAATTGTCATACTCAGGATCTTGGCAGCCAAGAGCGGTGCTGGAATCACCGTACTTGGCGTCATGCTCGAGTTGATGGCCATCGCGTTCGCCAGCAGTTACGCGTTCGTCAAAGGATTCCCGTTTTCCGCCTGGGGAGAAACTTTCTTTCTGCTTGTCGAGACGGCCGCTATCATATTCCTGGTGTTGTTCTATTCCGGCCAGACTTTTCTGTCTCTACTATTCCTGTTGCTCACGTCCGTATCTACATACGTACTGATGGGTGGATTCACGCCCGTCGATGTTCTATGGTCGCTGCAGGCTGTTAATTTGCCCCTGATTTGCGTCGGGAAGCTGATGCAAGCCGTCAAGAATTATCGCAGTGGTCACACTGGGCAGTTATCGATGATCACCACCACACTGCTCTTCCTGGGAGGATTGTCCCGAATCTTTACGTCAATCCACGAGACTGGCGACCAGATGATGATTCTCACTTACCTGTTCGGGTCAGTCGCTAACGGCGTCATCGTGTTGCAAGTGCTATACTACTGGAAGACTACGAATAAATTCCTGCAGATTGACGCTGCTGCCAAACAGAAGAAGAAGAAATGAATTCGGTTTAAATTTTCCCTCCTGTTCTATGATTTTCTTACGATAAGTTTTGCATTTTACTTATTGTGTGTCAGCGGGTGTCTGTTTTTTAAGGACTTGGAATAAAATTTAGAGCAGATGTGACTGTATTTGGTTGACAATCCGAAATACTACCACGAACCAGATTTATTTCCGAATATCACATTTCTAGTCATTCGGTAATCTTATGCTTCGTGGATGACTCATTTTGCAATTTTGCCAAGGCTGTGATATCAACTCGAGGATTCATCTAAACCATTAAATGAAACGTGAATTTATCTGAAGAATTTTATCATTAAGTCCATATTAATATTCTTGACAGCGGTAGGCAAGAACTTCGATCGTCTTGCGGAACCCTTTGGATAGCATCTCGATTACTTGAGAAGTTAATTAAAGACAGAACGCATTCAGTGGTGGAAAAGGCGCAGATTGGTATGAATAAGAGTAATGCCATGTTCGTCACACGCCGCGACGACACCTTCGTCGTTTGTCGAGCCACCAGGACTGGCGATGTACTGCACACCAGACTGGCGAGCGCGATCAATGTTGTCGCGGAATGGGAAGAACGCGTCCGAACTTAGCACAACGCCATGCATTTGATTTATCCACGCTTCCCGGTCACTCTGAAAATTAAATCATCCCAGTTGGCAAGTTTGCGAGTTATCGAACTACACTCACCTCGCTCAGTAGTGGTGGTGGGTTTTCGAACGCATTCTTCCAAGTGTTCAAATCCATTTCTTTGCCAACAGTCCCATTAACATACACGTCGATGTAGTTGGAAACTTCAGCTCGCTTGACACCCTTCTTGAAGGCCATGCCCGTCACTCGCGGATGTAGTCTGAACCACCAGTTGTTAGCCTTGTCTCCAGCCAGACGAGTGCAGTGGATGCGAGACTGCTGTCCAGCTCCAATTCCAATCACTTGACCATCTCGGGCATAGCACACCGAGTTTGATTGGGCGTACTTTAATGCAATCGTGGCGACGATTAGGTCCCGAACCGCTTCTTTGGGAAGCTGCAAAGTGTAGAATTTGAATGAAAAATTGTCTCATCAGCAGCATTTCTTACGTTCTTGTTCTTCGACACGATGTTTGCGCCACTGAATAATTTCTCATCAATGATAGCATCATTACGTCTCTGTTCGAGTGTCAAGCCGAAAATGGTTCGTATCTCTCGGTTGGATGGTGTGTAGTTAGGGTCCATCTGTGCCATTAAAAAAGTTGATTAAAATATTGAGTGATTGAGAACAAAATACGGTCGCACCTGAAGCAGGCAATACGCTCCGTTCTTCTTCTTCCTTAATATCTCAAAAGCTCCAGGCTCGTAACCTGGAGCGATAATACCGTCGGACACTTCTCTGGAAATGATCTTGGCAGTGGGCACATCGCAGGTGTCAGAGAGCGCAATGAAGTCGCCAAAAGACGACATGCGGTCAGCTCCTCTCGCTCTGGCATAGCGGCAAGCGAAAATTAGTATTTATTTTGCTTATCAATTACATGAACTCACCGGGCATAGGCCACAGCTAATGGGGTGAGTTCAGGAGCCAGATCTTCGACCATGCACAACTGACAGGAAATTGAGACAAGTTAGGCACTGGGAGTATTTGGAAATAAATAGCTAGTTTAGTCAGACAGCAGCGTACCTTCAGTTGTTCGGGTGTCAGCGGAACTCCAACAGCTGCACCGGCAGGGCTGACGTGTTTGAACTAAGGTACAAGCACGGAGACATGTCCTAAAATGAAGTACTGACGATGACCAATTCTCACCGAGGTAGCGGCAGGTAGTCCGAGTGATTGGCGTAACTCTCTGACGAGTTGCCAACCGTTAAGCGCATCGCATCTAACGGTATTTAGCAGGTCAGAATCGCTGATGGCCTAAAAGACTGTGAGAGAGGCTACTTACAGGTTGATGAATCCTGGACTACCGTTAAGAACAGTGAGTGGCAGTTTGGCTTGGAAAGTGTACAATTGAGCGGGTTTTTGGTGCGGGTTCATTCCATACCGCAGCGGCAACTGGCCACAACTGTATTCAGCGCGGAAGTAACTGCTAATGGCAGCGTCGTACTGAGCTGCATGGTTCAGATTATCGAGCGCGTTCGATTCAGTTTTTCTCAATATGATCACTCCTTACCTGTATGGTTGAATGCCTTGACAGCCAACTGTTTTCGTGTCTTTTCAGTCACCTCGCCATGGATTTCCAGTTCGGAAGCCACCCTTTAGAAACAGACCAACAGAGACGACAGGCATACAAGTTGTGTTGCAAAAATCTGCGGCGCTTAACATATTAATATTAATATTTACAGGTCGTAATCCTCAGGGTCACAAATCACGGCGACTCGGGCGTGATTTTTGGCGGCCGCTCTCAGCAGTGTCACTCCACCGATATCTACTTGCTCGACCGCATCCGCCACGGTGACATTTGGCGCGCTCACCGTATCAGTGAACGGGTACAAATTACAGACCACCAAACTGATGTACTCATAGCCCTGTCGCTTCATGTCTTCAGTGTCAGTGCCGATCTTCCTCGCCAAGATGCCACCATGAATAGCTGGATGTAAAGTTTTTACGCGACCTCCGAGCATTTCTGGCGCTCCCGTTATGTCGGATACATCTCTGACTGGAAGTCCCAAATCTCTGAGCGCCTTTGCGGTTCCTCCGCTGGCCACCAGTTTAAGGCCCACTCCATTCAGTCTCTTGGCAATGTCAACCAGACCAGTTTTGTTTGAGACACTGAGAACAGCTATTCGATGATAAAAAGAATAATGTCTAACTAGAATAATGTCCATCTCGTAGCAAATATATAAGCGGGTAGTTACAGAAATAATCAAGGACTTGGGGAAAGATGCATCAACTTTTAGAGTACTTAAAAATAATTTTTGTATGGCAATTAAAGTTTGTGGTGGCATAACACAGTTGTGATACAAGACAAACTCATTTACCGGGTTTACATGTGGGGTT
>JAGGCA010005965.1:0-12318 GCA_022876805.1 Osperalycus tenerphagus | reverse complement strand
TTGAAAATACTCGCTTGGCTAATCTTGCAAGATTGGGTTCATGTTGTTACGTTCACTTCCCACCAAGTGAGAACATGTCAAGTTTCTCCACTAACTTGTACACCACAATATCGAGAAACTTGGTCTTGAACGATGACTTTCTTATTCTTATCTTGGAGTCTGGCAAAATTTGGCCAAACAAGTCTCCCGGCCGGCTAAAAGCCAAATTTCGTAGTCTTGGATTAAAAAACGCCTCCATCGTCTTTCGTTGTACGGCTAGCCGCGGCGCACTGCAATGGCGGCGGCGGCGGCTCACGACCGGCGGCGCACAGCTCTACGATGGCCACATACTTATCGTCGTCCTCGGACTGCCCAGGTGACCACGATGAGCACGATTCGCAGTGTAACGAGCATCGTCACCGTCAAGAGCATCTTCCTGCGCTGTTTGTGTGCCATTTACCTGTTCGCGTTCGCGTCGCTTTACACCCAAATACCAGGTGAGTACCAAATGAATGGTTATATCACCGGCAAACGCGCTCGATGTCTGTCCATTCATTCATCAGGTCTTTATGGTGACAACGGCATTTTACCGGTGCGTGCTTCGGCTCCCCAAGAAGTGTTCAGCTCGCGTCCGAGTCTCGTTTTCTTGGCACCTGTATTCGGGCTCGACTACACATCAATGATGGACTTGGTCGCTTTTTCCGGCATCGTCCTGTCATTCTACGGTCTCATCTCGAGCCAGACTCGCGATGCCTTTTCCTACGCTCTTCTTTGGTTTTTCTACTTTTCACTCTATCAGGCGGGCCAAACGCCATTTATGTGGTTTCAGGTATTTGTGTGCTATTCAACAGGCATTAATATGTATCCTAGGTTTCTTTGTATCCTGTTTTTTAGTGGGATATTCTTCTGCTCGAAATCGGCTTCATTAGCATCTTTCTGGCACCTCTCAGACCCAAGTCCTTCGAAAGCAATCCGCACGATTTCATCACTTTCTGGTTCGAGCTAATTTTACGATTAGTGAAATATTCAAATCTTATTGAATGCCATTAATTAGATACACAATTTCATCTAGGCTGCTTCGGTGGTTACTCTTTCGGTTCATGTTCGCATCGGGTGTCGTTAAACTGACCAACATGTGTCCGACATGGTGGGGTTTGAGCGCTTTGAACTACCATTTCGAGAGCCAATGTATTCCGACACCTCTCGCTTGGTATTTTCACCAGTTGCCCGATTCTATTCTGCGGCTGGGTGTCGTTTTTGTAAGTTGAACTCTGTACTGTATGTACAGACTGCGAATACCTACTGCGAATTGACGTGTTCAATATTACAGACATATCTGGTTGAAATTCCAGTGCCCTTCCTCTTTTTCGTGCCGATCAGGTCCCTGCGTTTGTTGAGCTTCTGGTTGCAGGTACGATCGTTCGAGGATACGGGAAGAGAGCCTTGCTAAGTGTCGATATTTGTTATTGATAACATCAGTAATAACAAATACGCGTATCTCACTTAGTTACCCATGCACGGTTCTCGCTGGCAACCCCCAAGGAACCTTAAATATAATTAAATTATAGAACGACAACGGTATCGATACTTAGCGCCTCTACAACCGATCATCGAACGTGATCCTCGTTAATACTGCACGTTAATCGAATTTTCTCTTCATTGCAATTGCAGGTGTTGTTTCAAGCCCTCATCATACTGACAGGCAACTTTAATTTCTTCAACTTGCTCACCATCACGCTTTGTTTGTCTATTCTGAATGACGATTACATCGACATCAGAATTGGTGGTCTGTCGCGGAATTCGTCATCATCATCTAGTCACGTTTCTAACTCGATTCGACGCGTTCTCAAAAATGCCATCACGTTCTTAGTCGTTTTTGGTTTGATTTACTGGACAGTTAGGCTGTTCCAGTTGCAGTTGCAACCTGATGGAACGCTTTCCTCCAAAGTGGCGTTCGACCAGCAGCAGTTTGCACAGTTTCTCCAAATCGCAGTGCCCTTGTCAATCACGTTAGCGAGTCTGTCATTTCTCGCGAATTTTCTCAAGGCAATTTACAGGTTTGTATCAAATTCGTCTTGTTAACTGTCAGGCTTCTAACTTTAACGATGATGATGATGAGTTTCCATGAAAAGTTGTTTTGATTTGAGACGTGATGATCTCTTTCTATGTAGATGCTTCACCGACAATCCCGATGCCATATCGAAGATATCCGCATTGCTGAAGACATTTGTTTACGTTTGCATTGCCTTCTGGCTGTTTCTCATCAGTTTGGTGCCTTACACAGTACCAATCGATCAATCAACCAGTAATTCTCTGTGGCCAATTATTCACAAATTACACGCGAAAACCGAGCCCTATCAGATTACAGGGAGTTATGGACTGTTCAGGAGGATGACTGGCTTAGGCGGACGACCTGAATTGATAATAGAAGGTAGCAATAGTCCGGATTCAGGGTGGAAGGAGTACCACTTTCTTTACAAGCCTGGCGGTCTACTAGACGCGCCCAAATTTGTCATTCCTCATCAACCGCGACTCGACTGGCAAATGTGGTTCGCCGCTTTGGGCTCGTATCACCACAATCCGTGGCTCATCAACTTTCTCTATCGCTTGTTGACAGGCCAACGAGAAGTGCTGGACCTGATTGATGCGGAACGTTTGCCGTTCCAGAAGCCACCGACATATATTCGAGTCCACGTTTACACTTACAAATACACGACATTCTCGACGGTTCAGAACAGGAACCAACACAGGAACCAATGGTGGAGACGGACGTTCGAAAAGGAATTCTTGCCACCGGTCAATGTGGCCACTTTACAGGCCTACGTCGAGAAGCAGGGGATCGACGTGCCCAACAAATACAGCAAGTCGACCGCGCTCGAACCGAGCAACCAAGTTCTGAAATCGTTTCTGGGATACGTGCGCGAAATCTCTTCCAAAATTATGCCAACAACGTTTATTTATTCGTTTTTTACAGCTGCATTAACAATTCGAATCCTTGCTGCAACTGCATGATTGGATTGGGTTCGTTTCGTCTTCAGAAAGAAACAAAATAAAATTCGGTTTCCAAGTTAGCCGACATAATCCGTCTGCGATCATGACTGTAAGTCGAACTGATAAGTAAACTAGATTTCAATAAGAGCAGAAGGAGAAACACGAAGCGTATTTTTGCATTACAATTAAATGACTAGTTGACGTTCAGAAACTAACTCATAGTGAGCCTAAAATTGAATGTAATCTCGTTCTGACTAACGATTTCGACTTCGGCTTGTCAACAGTCTCGAAATCTCGATTGAGTGTTGAGTAAGTCGTATATGTTGTGTGTAGTGATACCTCGATCGATAACTAAAAAATAGTAATCGTAATGGACGGAATCACAACAAAACTGGTGCGGTGCAGTTTGTCGAGTTGATCAATCGAGAGCTGCACTTTGCGTGGCTACTCGAGTCTGATTCTCAATTTTCACTTGTCACCTCATTGATTAAAGTGAGCTTTTTAGTCGAGTTCAAATGCGATGGCATCGCCGAAGACATGGAGGGTGCGAACCGCAGTCTCAGGTCATCGGCGATCGTCAACTGTTGACGCTGTTGAATGACAAAAAACTTGTCCTTCTCACTGGCCACGTAAGGTTGAGAGTCGAAGTTAAACATCACGCCAAGGACAACGTTCAGTGCTAAAATAAACAAATATCTAAGTACACGAGCGAGCAAAAAGTCGTTCCTCAATTGTGCGTCAGGCATGATTCATCATACCGACTCAGTCCAGAAACCGACAAGGATCGGCTTATTAATTGCACAACTCAGCACAGTGCGCGATACGAATTACAAAGTAAATGCAAATCAATTGTCCAATTTAATCTTTGGAATCGGGTATTGCCATTCTCACATCACCTTAAACAACGTGTGTTGGGCAACGCGAGATCGTTGCGAGCAATTTATACAGACAAAGTGCAATTAATAGGCCGATCCTTGTCGATTTCTGGACTGAGTCGGTATGATGAATCATGCCTGACGCACAGTTGAGGAATGACTTTTTGCTCGCGGGTATACCTGAATGATTGATTGTAGTTTGTAGATGGACTCACCTGAATCGGCATACCCATGACACCCAGAATATCGATAAAGTGGTTTTTTGTCGAATCGACAACCAGTACTCTGGGAATAATTCTAGTTGTAAACATTTCCTAAGTTTGGGTATCACTAACCTGAGAACCGATCGGGGCGATACAATCCTGATTCAAAGCGCACCTGACCCATGGCAGCATCAGTTTGTCGTGAATTTGGTTCGTATTGTACAGCAAGAGGTGGCTGGGCTCGATCATCCTGTGAAAGTAGAAACTGACTTGCTGCGTGTCAAAGTAGTCAAACATTCGTGGATGTGTGAGTGCACTGGTCGAGAGCATGGACGCGGTCCAACTCACGACACCGACCCGCTGCGCCTTCGAGACCGTCGAGGCGATGCGCTGTGATGCTTTTGGTACCAAATGGTAGTGGACGTCCAGCCAGAGCGCAGCGCCCGTCTGGTTGAGCACTTCTTGAAGGATGAGCGGCCGAAAAGCCCGCAGTTTGAGATCAGAGACGTGCGAAGGAAATGTTTCGAAATCGAATTTGCGCACCCAGCAAGAGCTCGACGCGTTGCATGTCCTCGAGATCTGCAAACAAAACAATGAGCTAGCAATCTCAATTATGCCTCATCCTACCAAGATGATGTCTTCTTCATCCATGCCGAGATCGTAGACAAAAAGCGTACCATCCGGTGCGTGTTCTTCAACGGATTCGATGAACTCGACCGCGAGATCTCTCTGGTCGGGCTCGACAGCGGTCACAAAAACGGGCAACGTCACGTTGACCCAAATGCTGTCGGGAAAGAGGCGCGGATTGTCGGACAGGAAGCCCAACAGTCGAAGATACTTCTCGTCCTGCTTATGTGTGTCTTGTGTGCCATCCTGTACACCGATCGCGTCCTTGATGCGCGTCAATTTCGACGTCAGGCTGCGATGCGTTTCCGATACGAAGAGTCTGTCCAATGATGGCCTTGGATCGCTGAGCAGTGTGTAGAAGACACTCGTGACCAGAACGCAGACCATGAGCAGGATGAGACCTTTCATGCTCTTCATCTCGGATGCTGGCATGGTGATGATGGGCAGCCCGTCAGCCCGTACTGGTGGAACGCAACACTAGTCACCAAGAGCCCGATGGCATGGCGAATGGAGAGAGATCAATTCGAAGCCGGGACCTCCTCAATCGATGTGATAGTCCAACTCATCGACTCATTTACATAGACCATGTCGACGATGATGGACACTTGACAGTTGACAGCGTTGGGCGGTAACAAAACGACGATAAAGAACGACGATGGCTGCGAAACAGAGGTCATAGGAAAGTACCCAAATTCCGGACATTAACGGTAATTAAGAAATAAAAAATAGAGTTGCACGACCTACACCAAATTTGAACAACTTGTCGATGTAGTTACTATCTCCCCGTTGATTGACTTTGGACAAGTACTAAAAAAGTTGCTATTCTTCTCTAGATGAGCTCATTTCACACATCTCACACATCTCACACATCTCACACATCCTGGTTTATCGACAGGGCCAATTTCCGGAGCGGAATGATTCAAGTGACCAACCACTTTAAAGGAACTCCTTTTGCCGTCACAAAGTCACAAACGATGACTCGTAACTTGTCCAGAAAACGGCAGTATCGACCTATAGTAATTAATTAGCGGGATATCGACAACATTCGACCCGATTCCATTTCAACCTCATTGTCGTTTCAAGTCGATACAGTTTTAATCAGCAGATGAGCGAGCCAAGATGGTGAAGATGGCCAAGATTAGTGGTAAGAACAATGTTATGTCATGCATATAGTGCCATGTCAATAATCGAATCGATATATTTCGTTTGTTGCTTATCGCAATCGCAATCAGCGCACACGTTGAACAATTATCTAGATAAAATTCATGATCATAGCTAAGTGGCGATCGAGAAGCGCTCTGATGAACGATGTTTGGCGACGGCGACGCGTATCAGTGACGCCCTGTTCGAGTCGCTGTCACAATTTTACAATAAAGCTGAATGGTTAGACTCCATTTCGATGTCTTCGCTCTCCTCCAAGCCACAGAGACTGTTTTCCTGTTTGAACTTGGTGCACTGAAAAAGAGCCAACCTTGCCAATTGTTTGACGTGCGCCTCGACGCGAGGCGACGCGATCAGCGCGTCAAGAATCTTATCACCATTATCGTGATAGAGAAGCGAGCAGTACTTGTTACCTGTCAGGTCAGATGCAATTAAAATAGTTAGGGGGACAATCTTTAAATGAAATCAAAATCGTAGGTGACTCACAGTAGACCCGAGTGAGGTTGGCGAGGGCCCAGACGGCCCAGTACCTGGAAAAGTTACAACATTCAATGTAGGGTTTGTAGCGAACTAGCGAGCTAGATCAAAGCAAACTGTCTGATCAGTTTGGTTGCAATTAGCTAGCAAACGGTCTGCCTGTCAACATTTCAGTTATCTCTCGATAATGATTGATAGCGTTATTAATAATGTCGTACTTACTGCGCTTCCGATGTGATCTGGTCCGAAGCGAGGAGACGCAGAATGGGCTCAAACGACCTGTAAAACACGCATTGTGGTGATCTATGAGCCCGTTAACAGTCAACGACAGCGACATTCACATTACCGGTAATTTATGTTGCGCTTCGAGTTTATCTTCCATCTGGAAATAGCCTCGCGCATTCTGTTGAGCACTTTGCTCCTGCTGCACTGCGCCGGCAAATGTCGTTCCCAGAACTCGGGACCATCAGATGCTGAAGACAGAAACGAGTTCACAAGACAATGACAGAGAGGAAGCTAATAATCGACGACGAACCGATGTGGGACAGAATTCCAGCTGCGTTGTAACTGACTTCAATTCCGTCGCTCTCGCTCGACAAGAGATCGCTGTGCGAGTGTCGCGAACGGAAGAGAGAAAGAGAAACACGCAATCAGAGCTTCACTTCACTTCACATCCACGTCCTTTACCTGAACCGATCGATATACTGCTGCTCCATTAACCGATGTCTAAGGTGAGCACACTCAGCCTAAATGAAACGTCAAATAGTCGGATTCACTCATTCACGCGTCCATTCCACTGATTATCGAATTGATTATCTCAAGCACAATGCTGATTCTCGAACGAAAGTGCAACTATTCGATTAGGATACTCACCACGTTACCCAGCAAACCCATCATATTGCGGAGCAATTCTAAAAAGCATGAAAAGCACTAACTTGGAAATAGGAGTACAACATTGACCTGACGCGTCATAATAACGTACCTGCACTGTCTGGGAAGCAATCCATGCACGCGATGAAGTAGTTCATGCCATCGCCATCAAGAAATCGTTCACAGTTGACGGGCGTTTCATCTGGAAAGGGACAAGTTAAACGGAAGTCGAGATTTGGAAGAGAAAATAACGTCGATAATGCATCTCCAAACCTGTCACATTCCACATGGTGCTCCACGCGCACTCCATCACCTCATCACTGATATTTTGCTGTAACCGCGAATCGATCAGCGACAGCATTTTATCGATTGCACCCAAATCACCGACCAGTGTTTTCTGTTCGCCGTCGACCTGACACGCCAGCGAGTTCAGCAAGTAGATACCTGAAACAAAGCGCGACAAACACGTTAGAAATGTCACCGATTTTGCCGACATACACAGTTCGCAAGCATTACGAATAAATTACCTAATCGCTGAATAAAATCATCATCATCATTTGTCACAATGTATAAAAGCACCTCAACCAAGCGAGAATATTCGAATAGCTAGCAAAAAAAAATCGGACAAGTTACACATAACTTATCATAAATTGTTGATATTGCAAATCTTGCGTCGTTACGTACCACTTCCTGTGGGATTTTGAAGTGAATCAATGTCAAGCTTCCATTGCGAAGCATCTGAAATGATCAATTTGGTGCAAAATCAGTCATAGTCGTCACTAAAGACGTGTCGCCTAACTGCCGACGATGAAAACCTACCGTCGTATCGCGTCGATGTGTCTGCATCGCGTCCAGGAGTCTCGTTATGATCAACCGCTTAATTTTCACACTGAAATTGTGTTTTTCTTCATGTTTGACTATGTAAAAATGTAAAATGTAAAAACAGTTCAATAATAACGATGTAAAATTACGACCTATGTAACGAACCAATATAAAAGAGACTTGCAGAAGCGGCTATTTGGATCTGTTTCTCTTGCAAGTGACGCGTCATTGCTAACAACACGATGTCCAAAGCTCGATGAACGTCGTGAAAGTTTGTCTGCAAGAAAAATTGTCATAAATAAACGTAATTTCCAATTCGAAAATCTGGTACAAGATTACCTCGAATCGGAAACAGTGGAACAAGTCATTCAGGGTGCGGCGCAAAAATTCGACTCGATCGATGTAAACTTCGCACCCTGTCAAGATCTGAGTCTCGTTCGCATCACCAGCAATCTATTGGAAAGAAAATACATCGAAACTGACATATTTGCTTTGAGCCGAAGACCGAATCTCACCTTATTAGCAGGCAACGTAGCTCGATAAGAAGCTTCGTTTGTGGTATTATACAAACCGAGAAATTCGAACGGTCGCGAGTGCCTCGATCGAAGCCCTACCGAAATAGAAATTGGATAGATTGAATGAATTAAATAAATTAAAAACACAATTGGAAAAAGTTATGATGAGACGTGCCAGATAAAACCTGAAAACAAAACGTTCTGGCCAGACGGCTATAATAAGACGTGTCCAGGTTATGACAAAGGGTGTACCTTGTTGCAATCCTAAAAAATAAATTAGAGCAACACTCACCAGGGATGTCATCTTTTCCTTGAAAATAATTTTCAAAACAATGTATTTAAACTTTAACGAACAAAAGTAATTCAAGGTCATACTTGGGCCAGCGAGATTTGTGCCGGAAATATCGAGATGAGTGAGTTCAGGGAGATTAGTCACAATCTTTGCCAGCTGATGGTCTGGATTCTTGTAGAAATGACCGTAACGATCATTTGACGTAGAGATATCGAGAAAATTGAGTGTATTTAACTGAACTATGCTGTCCAATGCGTAGTGAAGTTTCATGCAATTATACAAGATCAGTGTTCGCAAGTTCTTCAGTTCAGTCAGCGGTTTACCATCTCCAAGTTGACAGCAATTACTGAAGTGAAATGTCATTAGAAAGATAACTCATCGAAGAAACCACTGTCATACCTCAGGTCCAGGTGTTGTAATGTGCTACGCATTTGAGGTGTTATCAAAGCTCTCAAATACTTATACTCCTCAATCGAAACCCATTCGTGTATGACCAGTTTGCGAAGTGCAAATAATGGGCTAATCACATTTTTCTTCTCAATTTCAGCCTGCAACCGGAAAAAAGGGTTTGCGTTATTCTGAGCGCACATTCACACTCAACTATCGTCTGTTTCGACAGTGCCGCTTCGAACACGCACATCATCATCATTGTCAATGTTACCAGAATCTTCAAGACAATCAGGCAGAATCTGCGCTGAATGTCCGATAATCAGAGTATGGAGCAGAGATCGTTGCCAGGTCTTGATTTCCAACTTCTTAATCGCGTTTTCAGCATCCACAATGCACTCCTCTTTGTCTCGGACAGAACCGAACCAGTTATTGATGGCAGAATCCAGAGCACCATCCGAATGTGAACTACTTGCTCCTGCTCCAAATGTGAACAACAGATCGTCGTCGACAAGCATTGACTCCCTGACAGAACTGCTTTCAGTAAGAGGTATGTGATAATTTCGATGAAGATCGCGGATTTTCTTCTTTTGAAACGCGTGAAAATCATCGAACACACCCAACGCCTCATAGAGCAAGTAATCGTCATTGATTTGACCGATCGGCTGCGTTAACGTCATCCCGTCATTGGTCCGCGTGTTGATCGTCCCGTTTTCATACTGGGACACGACCGCAGTCTTCTCGCCAGTGACGCGATCCTCTCGAGTGATTCTCACCGTGCGCACCAACTTGTCGATGTCGCGCACTTTGGTCAACTGCTCGTTTATGGCCTTCATGCTGTTCTCGGTCAGGTGCGGACAATTGGATACGTCCAGATGGACGATGTACTTGCCGTGCTCGTCGAGAAACTTGATGAAGAAGTTATCGGTGATGGGCAGATCGGCGAAGATGGCGTGCGACGCGCACGAGTTGGCCGACGACACTTCAGTTAGGAATTGTTCGCACGACATCGAGTCTATGTTCTTGTCGCGATTGCATTCTCGGTAGACCTGGAAAAGTGTTGATTTCAATGAGAAAACCAGAGCCAATCGTTCCCGAATACCTGTATGAGCAGATTGCAGATCTCCTGTGGTAGGGAAACGCGACTCAAGTTGATCCGCTCATTGATGACGTACCGCACGCATATCAGCAAGAGAGAGTCAGGACAGTTTTCGTTGCCGAGAACTCGCTCTATCAACGTCGTCATAATGGTGATGTCGAGCCAATTCAGTCCTAATTCAGGTCACCGATCTCGCTCCAACGCTTGTCCTCTATTACGGGTGCATCAACTAGTAATTTAGGCCGATTAGACGTCTAATTGATTGGGATGACTTTGGTGACATTTGAGAGAGACGAGACTCGTTGCCCAGTTGGCTAGTTGGAGCTAATCGTCAACAAACTCGAGTCGACAGCACATTGACAGGTTTTTCTCAATTTGGTGGCTGCCCAGTCGCCAGGTGGCGCATATCTCAGCTCCTGATGGTGTCCGGCAATCAGGGCAAGGACCTGTCCAAGCATGGGACTGTTGGTCAAGAGCCAGACTCTCGTGTACGGTGGTGCGCTGTTCGTGGTCATTTGTGGCCAGATTCACACTGTTTTATCAAGCAAGTTATTTTAGGAATCTGTTCCTTGAGCGCGAAACGGGTCTTAATTCGATTGATGGCGTCACCAAACGACACGATTGAACGTTTCCCTGATGAACTCCCGCCGAAATGTTCTCCAAATGTACTTATCGTTAGGAAGCGTCGTTTGTGAATGGCAACGTCACTTCGCGGCTAATAAATTTCGATTGCACATGAAAAATAGGCGAATTTTCTCGTTCGTAGCTTTCGCTTATCGAGCAAACTGCATGCCAGATCAGATGATGAGGAAGAAGGAGACGCACTCAAGATGAGCGGGATGAGGACAGCAATTCGAAAGAGCGATAAGTCGCACTCGCAATTTACGATTTTCGTTTTGAACCACTCACGTAGAGTTAATGGCCCATATATCCTAAATTATAACTTGTGGAAGGAAGACGAAAACGATGAAAACTTTGCACTGCAACAACAATCAAGTATCTTCAATTGGCATTTAATGGCGTTCATCTCCATCCTGATTTTGTCGCTCATGCTATTTACAATTGAGGCGCATTGTTCAGTTCAGTTGAGTTCTTTTCGCGGAAGTGCCGCTAATTTTTCTATGTCCCTCTTTCGTATTGATCCTCAATCATTTGTTCATTTACTTTTGTTACGAAGGTGACTGGCACGCGATGTGACAACTTATTTAATCATGCACGTGTCGAATTGCGGCACTTCCGAAGCACGTTCGATGCGCTGAACATCACTCTGGCACAAGATCTCTACTTCATTGTCTCTGGAGATTGGAATTTTGTCGGGCACGACAGTGGCATGATGCTGAAAAAGCGACAGATTCTCGTCGACATGTAGAGGTGATTCGTCTCGTTGGACTCGCGCCTTCGCACCATGTATCGGAAGCGAAGGTTTCACACTGTACCGCTTTTCCAGCACACATCAGCTACAATTTCGTACTCCTGAGAATCAGAGCAGGCGGTGGATCCTCGAGAGTTCGGTGGATCCTCGAGAGTTCGCCTTCCTCCGACAATGTGCAAGTCTCGCGTATTATCCGAAATCACATTAACTTGATACAAAATCCGTCGGTATGCAGAGAAATGTGAAATGCGTTGCGAAAATCTGTTGCAATCTCACTAATGCAGGATACTTTACGCTGGTTTGCATCATGTCATTTGGTGCTTTATTACCCACCATTATTTTCTGGTGAGACAGTTGTGATGGCTGCCATTATTTAAATGCTACTTGTTCTGTCAACGATGTGCTCTGTAAATCGCGCTCTTCCATAGCTAGTTAGACCACATTCGTTGCCAGTGGTTAGCGCGTCGCACGCTCTGTGGATCCCACGCCCGACGATTGCCGAACAATTGACCTCTAGTTGACCTCTAGTTGATCTCTAGTTGACCTCTAGTTCCCATATCACTGAAAACAAGATAAAATTCCTAAAAAGAGGTTTTTTTATTTACATTTAAGTCACACAAATTATTTCCTTTCTCTTGACCAGTAACT
>JAGGCA010005951.1:0-27379 GCA_022876805.1 Osperalycus tenerphagus | reverse complement strand
CAGGTCCCGAGTCGGATTCGAAATCCTCTCGCTTGGCTAACTTGGCATCGGCATTTCGCGTTCCCGCTCACACTCGCACCGATCTTCTCGGATCGTGCATCTGTTCAACAATCGACAGACACAACACACCAAGACAACGTTGCATGTGGTTAAGGTTCTTGAGCATACTTTCTACATGCTGCTCATGTCCAACCTGAACAGGCCGAAGGAGGAGCTTCGACGAAGAGCCCGAGAAGAAGAGATGCAAAGCTCCAGCATGGATTATTCAGTTGTTGTTAGTCTTCTGCTTGTTCTGTGGCGAGCAGAAGATGAACTGAACCAGTACACGAAGAAGAAGCTGGAATGAGTAAGAAGAAGCGATAATAACAATAAGAATGACGTCAATGAGATAGTCCCGAATTGGGTTCTCTTATCCTCAAATTCTCCTCTTGTAGTTGTTGGATGAGAGGAGCATAACAGCGAGTCAAGTGAACAAATGCAGGCAAATCTGGTTGTTGGCATTTTGGGCAATTCCAATTGCAGATCTGGCCCATTGTTGGCGTTTCGATTCGCGATTTGGACTCTGTCTGCCTTGTTGTGCGGCATTGAAGATGACTCCCCACCTTGTGCGCAATGCTCCATTGCTATAATAATCGTGCTCGTTGAGTGGAGAGAAAAAGTTACATTGTCAGCTTTTCAGCAGCGATGCTGTTGCGATGTGGATCGTGATGTGGATCGTGATGTGGATCGTGATGTGGATCGTGATTTTCTGCCTAATAGCGACATAAACTCATTTCTCACTCACGCTTATCTGCTATGCCCCCACTTACTTCTTTATGCTCTTTATCTTCTCTTCGTCAATACTTCGTTTGGGTGCTTCTCTGACATGCCAACGTTTAGCTGGGCGCCTAGCGGAAATTTCTCAACGGCCGCTACAGCAGGTAATGATAGTTGGTGACGGAGGAAGTAAAAACACAAACAGACTCTGGTAATGATCGGCATCCGAATTTCGGACTCGGCATATACGGTTTCTCAGTGGAATGCCAAATGTACCTTGAATTAGTCTCGCATCCGTTTTCGGTTAGGTCCAGCTCAGATCCATCGCCTTTTATATTTGACTCTCACTCTCACTTTTTCTGTGCCTTTAATCCTTGTTCATTGGACTCATCTGATCCCCTCTGTTCTCGTTCCCATTTAAACGCAAGAAAAATTTGCAACCCAACTTTTTCTCTGCACACCTTAGCAGGGCGTCTCGAGTATTAGCCGAAAAGAGAATGTAATGAATGGCGGTGATACCAGCGAGACAATGGCGTGGCGTCGTCTCGCCTACTTCGTCAGCTCGCGATGAAGACCTCAATTTGATGTTCGTCCAAATAGCGATGGTAGACGAATAACGTGCGTGATGGAAAAGCGGTGCATTGCTTTAGACCTGACCCGAAGAAGAAGAAGAAGTAGAAGAAGTAGAAGAATGCAGCGCAGTTTTACGTGCTATCAGATGTGCACCAAATGATATTGAGATACGACGACGAGATACGCAAACGAAAATATCAAATTGAAAACTGTTAACCATCGGACATCACCCATTGCACGAATCGCACGAATCTGAAACGGTGTGCAGGCAACGAACGCATACCAACAACGTTTAGCTGCTTGAGCACGCTAGAAAATAATCACTTAACCATCTCAACCGACTTACCCTCGCATTAATTACAGTGGAATTAATTGTTGCAGATCGCATTGCGAAGCATGCACGCTGAAGAGCTGCGAAATGAACTGAAAAGCGCGAAATTCGTAGATGGCGGCTTGATTGAATTGATATTGGAATTTCTACGACGACGAGATTGCCATGTGCGTGATTTCGTGATCTTCATCTTGTCTGTGTGTGTGTATTCGTTGAGCGCTAGCTAATCCGCGCTTCGTGCCCGTCATTATCGACACTAATCGATTCCCGTGCAATTGGCAGCAACGTTTACATGACACAACGTCCCGTCGCTGTCATGGGTCACGCGCGACCCATTGTAAATTGCTGATAATGAACTGTCTGTTTGACTCTTGATTGTGTTTCTGTCCTTGTCCGTCACACGGTCAAAGTCTTACTCAGGTGAGGCATCTATCCAGGACATAACAAAGTCATTTGGGAAATTGGTGAACTAGAGGTCGGTTCCTGATGCCCGCGTCTCTCGCGTCTCGTCGGCACGCGTTTCATTTCCTCTTCTCTTTCCCACTTGCTGTACTTATCCTAGCATAGCCCGGAGACGATGAAAAGTGATGAAATGGAAAAGCTTGGCTGAGTTCGACTTCTCACAGGTTGCTCACTGCGCCAAGTTAACCTCGAGAGGTTGTTGTCTTATTTTTATAGGATAAACGCATTTATTGCCGATGCACGGCGTCAATAAAACGATCAGCACTTCACTGATGCTCCTGATGACATGCCGATGCCGGTGCACTGAAGACAGCAATCGAAAGCATAATGAATGATTTATTAGTCAGGAGTTTTGCGCATCGGGCACGAATCGACGATTTATCGACTCGCCTGTTGAATGAAGGAGCTTTGCTGCATCTATTATGACGGTGAGCGCCGTGATGCGAATTTAATGCGAATAACGTTACGACCAAATTCCTTGGCCGTATTTGTATTCGAGAAGCGGATTACTTTTCAGCTACTACCAACTTGAGATGGTACAAATAACGCGCACCGAGACCGAGAATCGAGAATCGAGTTCTTCCATTAAGTGATCAACTGTAACTAACGATTCGTTTATTTGTTTTGTGTTCTTTTTTTAGTATTGTCTTGTTTCGTTTTTCTTCCTGGATTGAGTGCAGAGAGAATGCGATTCGTGAGCCTGATACGTCGCCGCGCTGCCAATTAACCGACGTTCAGCGATCCAGTACCGAACTTGCACACAATGGTCTTCAGTTGATCACCTTCCATCTCTAATCGGAAGTCGAATCATATCGAATCATCGACATTACAAGGGGGAAAAGTCAAATTCATACCTAGTGATGCGTGATAGCGAATGAAGAGCGTATTGACAAAACTTCCCGACTTGACCTGTGCGAAGAGAAAGAAAAACAATGAGAACAAATGAGGGGATGATAAACACGAATCGGAAATAAACATGAAATTAAATGGTCATGAAATGAATGCGCACTTAATCGACTGCACGTTTAATAATAACGAAGCATCACCGATAACCTGACCAGTTAGAAGAATGGCGGTTAACCAGGTTCAGATGTAGCAGATTACTGCGAATTATCATTAGAATCAGTCGTGATCAACGATCAATGCATGACGAATGTCAAAATCAGTCTAATTACAATAAATCTCCCGGTGAGAGGAAATTAAGTGCCGTTAGATGAACAGCACATGAGAGCCGATGGTAGATGGTGGATGGTATTCGGTGGTACGATGCGAAAACGGTGAAAGATCGCAATGGTGAACTGAACTAGTCGAAGTCGGGACGCATTTCAGGTTTGTTTCCCGCAAGAAGGAAATCGCATTTCGCGAACACAAAAGAGCACCATTAGTGGCAAGTGTCAATGATTCAGATTGCGATTGCTCTCACATTGCCCGAATAATGCGAAACGAGTGCTCATCGTAATGATTGTGATTCCAATTAGATGATCACCGTTAGTAACAGCAATGCGTTTCGCCATAAAGGATATGCTCGCCATCCGATTAATCGAGTGCATGCAATTAACGGGTTATTCTCACGTGGGCTCGTTTTCAGCAATTAGCTGATAACAGTGCGGCTTCGGTCTCGGTCCCGTCGTCAGGTGCGACGTCAATTGCTAAGGAGGCAAAGTCAAAATGAGAGACAGAGACAAGCACGTTAATTAGCTGGTGATGGCTCAATGCTGAGGGCTCAGGGCAGATGAGCTGAAAATCGCGCGGAAGAGAAACGAAACGGACGAGAGAGAGACGAGAACCGACATCAGCTCGCTGTCGACTTCGTAATGAGCTTGGCACTTCGACCTAAACTGAAACAGACGAATTCCGTGCTTGCCGCAATTGAGCGAGTCATGATTTACCTAATTTTCAGCCTCCCCTCCCCCTCGCACACTCATTAAAGTTGTTACCATATATCGTAAATTCGTTTGCATGAAACCGAACAACGTTAAATATGAATGAGATACTCACTACGTGTCGGGTTCCACAGATTTCGGCCGTGTGTGGCACCAGCAAGACGTAATTTTTTTGACCATCGCCTCGGATGCGACACGGGCTCGACGAATCGCCCGCTTGAGCGATTCCCCGAAACGGTTGTGTAAAATTCATGATTATCATGGTCTTTGTTGGCTCACACTGCAAGGTTACTGTGAGAAAATGAGAGGAAGAAACAATGGAGAAGCAAATCAGAAAACATGATAGACGTTTGCTTAGCGTGGTGTGCGGCGAGTGACGAGTACTCAGCACTTTCCAGAAACCGTTTACACAACAACTGTATTATATCGATCTCGAGGGAAAACATCTCTATCTAATCGTCTCTCTCATCGTTACTCTAATAAGAAGCCAATTCACCGACGATGCGATCTCCTCGGGCTCTCGCGAGTTGCCTGCCTCTTCTCGTTATCGGATTACGAAAATCTCGTTCGAAAACGGTTCAAAGGAAGCAGAAATTTTTTCCGACAGTGAGAAAAGGGAAGAGGGATTAATTCGCGGTGCCCGTGTAACGGGATATTCGGCGGTACTCGAGTACTGCTCAAATGGTGATGGTGATGCGTTCAGTTCGTCAATGCGTGTGAATCTGTGTTTGACGATGCGAAGTCAGAACAGAGACCGCGGGTAATGATGATGATGAACAATAGCGGAAGATGTAGACGAGACCGAAGAGAGGAGAGGAGAGGAAGTAAGAATTGCAGCAAGAAGCGAGAGACGATTCTCATTTAATGGAAACGAGAAGAATGGTGGAGAAAAGATGGTTGATTTGCATGAAATTCATGAGTAGTGGCGGTGACGGAGATGGAGATTGGTCAATGGTTAATGAATGGATCGGGTGAACGGTAATGCGTGTCTTTGATTATTTTCTTAGACCACGACACCGATGCCCAGTGCCAGCATCCAGTTCCAGTGCCCGTGTCGGTGCCAGTACCGGTTAACGAGAGCCAAAAATGCGATGCTATGAGGCCAGGAAGGATCCTGTTTTCGGTAATGAGCAAATCTCTGATTACACGAAACCAGGTTACCTATGAATTGCGCTGGCACGTAGTTATTTAAATACCAATATTTCAAATGACAGTCACGACATGTTTGTTTGCCTGACGATGGTCTTATATTAGAGATTATCTTCTTAATTGTGGTGATTGAAAATCATTGAACGTGAACTGAGCTTTTGACTTGCCTCGAACTCGGTCGTCGACGAACTCGCGATTAGCGAGGACTTGCGGTCTGTTGAATCGTATCAAGTATGGTGGCTTGTTGGTGGAGACCGTGCGTGTCAAGATGTTCTGGCCACTAGTCAGGGGAGGCCGTGAAATGCACTAAACATAAAGAGACATAATGCTGGTATTAATCGGAACGACAAGGAAGAGAAAACAATAAGCGGACAATGAACACACACAATGGTGAGCGAGATTCGGAAGTGAAGTGATTCCGTAGGTATTCCAAATACATGCCATCACTTAACAGTGGTACAGCAAACAATCAGTTCGATATAATGACGACTCGTCATTGACGAGCTATGAATTATGCTCGACTTCACCCCGTCAAGACTAAATAAGCATTTGCCGAGTAACGAATAGCGAGCAGAGACGATAATAGCAAGGAATCATCGAGTAAGTGAACCCATCAATGACAACGACATCGATGAGAACAATAACAAGACCATAGAGCGCCGGAATAATAATACTGTACGATACTTTCTTGTTTCGGGACCAAAGCAGAGAAGGAAACCGCGAGAGAGAAATTTAGCAAAAAAGTTGACAGAGTTGAGCAATAAATGTTCTGCTCGGCCAAGCAAATTCTCATTCGCAAAGACAATGACGAAGAGTCCCTCACTCGCCGGTTCTGAGGAGTTTCGTCTCGGCGATGGCAAGTATTTTGTCTGGAACAATGCCTTACGTAATGTTCACTCTGGACTCCGTCATTCCGATTCCCATTCCTGATTCTTCTCACTCTGGTCTCAGCGCATTTGAAATTGCAAGCGGCTAGTCATTCGAGCGCACCACACCAGGCAACTTTCGTCGCTTCCTCAACGCTATTTATGTCTGATTGTCAGTTACGTGTTCAGCTATAAATTTCAATATTCATTCGTTTCGCGATCATGATGATACGCTTTAATAACGTTTTCATACCGGCAAAAGATGTGATTGCCGATTGTCTAATAACAATAATCGAGACGCCGCTTCGTCAGGCCGATGGCGCGTCGCGATCACGACTGGCCATGTTACGTCTCAAAGGAATTCGTGGCTGGCTTTAAAAGGCATTGCCGACCGAACATGGGATAAGAGAAGCAGAAGACGAACAACAAGAAGGAGTGAGACAAGGAGAATGAAGAGTGAGACGAAGAAATGAGAGCAAACCGGTTACAAAAATGCGATTCACTCGATGCGAAGCGTAAGAATGATGGCGAATCGAAATCGAAATCCCGCCGACCTTTTCCTTAACTATGTAGCCGATCAGGACCCGTGATTTCAGGTCTCGCTCTTTACTACCGATCATGCTAATCACGCCGTATGCCTCTCATCGGTGGCTATTTATGGCCAGATCTCGTTCTGAGTTACAGCTAATAATCGTAAATTCACCGCGAATTCATCGAACAGATTCTGACAATCAATTGCACCTACGTCCTCAAGATTTGTTCGGAGGCATTGCGATGACTTCAAGTGCCTGCCAATAATTGCTGTAAATCAAATCGCTACGTTCTGGCATTTCAATGTCATGAAAGCCATGAACTGAAAGGAAATGCGACGCAAAAAATGCGATGCGATGCGTCCCCGATACAAATCAGTGATCAGCGAGCACACTTACGATGATCAGGAACGCGGCCAAGATAAGCTGAAGTGAAGACGATGATGGCCATGGTGATCGGGATCGCGATTGGGATGACTTCGTCTTCATGGCGCGATCCAAATTTCGGTGTGTCAAAGTTTCTGGTTAACAACTGCCACTTAGATCCAGTACAGGAAAAGTAAAACTCGGGAGAAAAAAGCAATTATTTTATGATCCTGCGCTTTCTCTCTGGTCTCCTGCTTCTGTTCGCGAAAGAGTTCAAGTTATAAGACGCGACAAATCTGGAAGAAGAAAAGTGATGTGGTGTCGTTGGTGGTCTGCGTAGGTTGCAGTTGCGAGAGATATCGCAGTAATGTGTTAGTTAGGTAGTCAGAACAAACTGGTGGAGAATTTTTCTTTTATGGATTCCGTGATTAGCGAACAGATTCTTGCCCCAAAAACACACACGAAGAGGATCCGTCGCGTCGAACTCATCTCAGCCATCTTTCGAACAAGAAGCAAGACATGTCTTTGGAAATGATTGCTGAACTCCAAGTAAATGCCCTCCAGAATTCGCGAGTCTCGACGCAGAACCGGTTACGCAACTACTCTCAAAGAATCTTCGTGGCGTGGTTCTGACGACTGCCAATATGGTAGACCACCAGATCGATTTCATCTGCTTTGACTGCTGCACGATCGGTGTATTGTTGTTGGAAGTACCGTGACCGGAAGTGGTTGGCGACTTGGCGGGACGAATATGTTCATAGGACACAGTCTGTGTCGAAGGCTGCTGCAGCTGCTGGCTCTGATTGTGATCTTCATGGACGGCAATGTGCTGGCCAGATTCAAACGGTGTTTTGTGTGCCGATCAAGAGGACCTCTCGGAGATTGTAAGTGACCTGTTCGAGTATTTTTTGCTGATGACCTCAAGATAATTCGTTTCCCTTGTGGCTGTTGCCGCAATTTGAATTACGATGATGAATTTCACTGCCCCACACATGTTGGACTTACGTATTTAGTGAAAACTCGAAACGCCACTTCCACACATCACTTGCATAATTACGTTCCTGTTTTCGGGTCACGGCTGACTTGACGAAATTCGTGTCGATGTTGCATAACTATATTATTCAATATCTAGACGATTTCATTAACGAGAACTGTGTCCCATCACAGGTAAAGATCCGTTTGTCTTCAACTCAACATCAGTGGAGCAGGTACGACAGTTGCGAGCTATCGAGGCAGCGCCGTGTGCATCAGGATGGTGCGCGAAAATTATCGAGCAAGACTATGGCGAGCTGTTGACTGCTACCGAAAGGTAGATCTTTCAGTTCATATTTATAAAGCGATTCTCTAACTAAAGTCGCTCATTTTTATTTAAGGATGTGTCTGACACGGCCGCCGACCGACAATGAAGAGCGATGCTCAGAGACCAGCTACGAAAATAAGAAGAATAGGAAGGTTTTCCTTTGTATGTGCCGAGGTGATCTGTGTAACACGTCGACTATGATGACTTTCAGCTCTGTCACTCTTGTCATTAGTATCTTATGTTCAGTGATGGCAATAAATTAGCTGTGCAATCGATGGATGCTCTTTTCTTCTATGGCACACGTCCAAGTTCGAGTTTTTAGCTGACCGTAGGCCGCATGCAAATCAAATTCCATTAATTTTTCTCGGATCCGGTGTGTACCTGTAAGCGGATTTGCGGTATCAGCTCTATGATAGAACTCGTTGCATTATGTTTTCCTTTTCCTCTTCTCTTGCCAATTGAGGTCTGCAACCTCGTTGACGCAAGTTTCACTTTCATTCAGTGACCTGCCAGATATTTAGATGCCCTCATTGCAAGACTCGATTTCACGAGGTACTCACACAGGGAGAGCGAGAGAGAGACGTTCAGCATCCTCGCAAATTTCGCCCAGGAACTTTTACTGTTATTTGCTAGTTCAGGGATGGCTTGACCTGAACAACATTATTGATGAGCTGCGCGCCAGACACGATCATTCGAAGTGAAACTTTCATCGGAAGCATTACGGCAGGCAAAGAGTGTCTTGATATGTCTCGATAGTAGCTATACTTCCTTGTTGAAAGTCTGATTCTCAAATCGATTGATTTGTCTCGCTCTATGATTTATTAAAATGCGAGTGCCAAACTTGTCTTCTATTGGACTAGTGACTTTAATTCTTATTTTAACACTGACACGATGCAGTGGAAATAAGCAAGTGAATGCCACACCGCACGTGGTCTATTTGGAGGACGATGAAGACACCGGTGAGGAGTCATCCTCATTATTGGAAGCCGATAGCAGAAGTCGCTTATTCAAAAGAGGTACGTAAAACTTTGATCTGGTTCTTGAAGTGCAGGTGGAGCCCTGAGCGGGAAACTCAATTTTCAATTTCTATGCGCTACATAACTAGTAGATTTACAAGACGCAAAATCAGCTCCGAAAGTGAAATATTCGGATGACAATGAAGATGAAGAAAGCAGCTCGAACGAACACAACGAGGGCATTGACCACGAGGATGACCGCAGCGACGAGGATGTCCGGTCCACTCTCAACGTTGCCAGTCACTATTTGGAAAACTTTCTGGCAGCTGACAAAGAAGAAACTACGGCAAACAGTTCCGACTCTAATCATCGAGCATACCAGGCATGGTTAGACAGCTTTCGATGGACTCGTAAAGCGACCGAAGAAATGATCAAAAGTGTCCTGCCAGTGTTGCTGAAATGGTCCTCCGAAATCGACATCAGCGGCGAATGTCGGCAGAGTTGGCTGCAAACCGTGCACGGTCTATCGGAGCACAAACCATGGGCTGTGAGACGTGCGTCAATGCATTTTAAATTCAAATTCTCATCACAGACGTCGATGATGACCCTCTTTCTTGCCTACTTACCTGATCTTGACATTTTCTCGTCATAAATTTCCCTAATACACATTTCTGCCCTAGTTCTGGATTCGATGTTCCGACCGATGAGTGGATTATTCGATGGTACGATTACGGATTTTGGTGACTTTGATCAGGTAAGAGAAAACAAATGACAGGGATTCAGAGATGGACTTTTACATCACTTGTCTGACCAGTGTCTGAAAGTTCAAGCTGTGAACAAAGACGCTCTGACCGGCAGGCAAACAGAGGAATTCCGTGGCCAGTATTGTCTTCTGAAGTTGCGACCCGCATTGCCACCGAGACCCAAGAAACTGTCATGGCACACGAAAATTCTCAATTTCACGGATTCGGAAATTGACGGCACGGTAAGGAGCAACACCATCGAACATACGGTACCCGTGATTGTTTTTCTGTCCAGATATGGAGTGAATTTGCCGAATTTATTCCTGGAATGTACGATGTGGCGTCGCGGCTGGGGATTTGCATGCCTTCGAAGTGCTCACTGGACGACTTGAAGCAAATCACGAACTTGAGTCAGTTGAAAAATATACACAGATAATATCACTCTCTGACTGACATACCGCTACTATTATACACAATTCGTTTCGGCAGTCAGCAAGCAAACTTCTTTTCAACTGGAAGCACCAAAGGAGTGTCATATTGAGCAGGACATTTATATCCTATCGCCATACGAGAAATTCTCGCTGTAAGTTACGGGCGATAACTTTATGGTATGCCGATCAGAAGACCGCAAAGTTGAACTTCTGAATGCTCTCTACTACAGAATCTGTATTTTCGTTCTGGTGATGCTTGTTGTGGTCGGCACAACGTGGGACATACTCAGTCAGCGCCACGATAACGGGGAGTCAAAAAGTAAAGATGCAAGAATGAAGGCACTGCTCATGTTCGAGTGACATTCCACAATTTCTCTCCTCAGGAAACGGCCGATTCGATTCGGTTCTCTCCGCTTTCTCGGCACGAGCCAACTGTATCAAACTGTTTCACGTCGAGTACAATCAAAACAATTTGCCAGCCATCCATGGTCTACGAGTGTTCACAATAATGTGGGCAGTGATCGTTCACACATACGGTTTCGGTTACTTTTCTCCATGGATCTATCGGTAATTTAATTTGAATTCAAAAACAATAAGTGTGACATCTCCCATCTCGAATTAATGGCATCTCGTAACGCGTTTCGGTCGAACATCGATAGGAATTTGGTCGACCTGAAGCGTCGCACCGAATCAGTTCAGTATCAGTTGTTAACAAACTCCTTCGTTCTCGTCGACACGTTCTTCATGGTCGGGTATGTCAATGTTCGTCATTAATCCCTAATTAAAGGCTCGATCTAATGAAGTTTTTGTTTTGCAATTGTCGTCGTTATGCAGCGGATTGACGCTAGTCTACGTCACATTCCCACTAATGGTAAAGACGAAAGGCAGAATCAACGTGTTCATGTTCCTCATACTGCGATGGCTCAGGTACACGGAAATCTACTATTCATATCTTTGGAACTGTATAAATTCATTTGGCCTAAAGCTCAGCAATTACTGTTCGAATTCAGATGTGCTCCGGCGATGGCCGGCGCGGTTTTGTTCACGCTGATCTTGCCGTTGTTCATCTCGAGTCCATATCAGACCGAAGTGGACTTTGTTTATAAATCGTGCGAACACAATTGGTGGTATTCGTTTCTCTTCATTCAAAACTGGCTCAATGGCAAAGACATGGTATGCAAATAGTGTCTAACCAACACCAGAAAACAAGAAACTCGTTTCGTGATCTAAACTTTGGTACTTTTCTTTTCCAGTGTCTTGTGCAAACCTGGTATCTCAGGTAAGAGTCAAACGAGCGCGCCAAATTTCGAGAATAATTCTTATTGTGCCGTGTTCAAAGTGCGGATACACAACTCTACATATTCGCCCTACTCATTTTGATGCTAATCTACTCGTCGCCGATCTGTGGCTTCACGCTCATTGGCCTACTCAGCCTGGTTGCATCTCTCGCATCAGCAGCTGTGATCTATTACTACGACTTGCCACCAACTGTCCTGGTCCGATACATGGCTAATTTCGAGTACGAAAATGGCATAGTTGATTTCTCCGAGTCTTCCTCTAACACTTATTCTTTGCCCGACAGCGTGATGGACGCTTTCCTACGCAAGGTTGGTTGGCCCTACATTCTAGTCCACGAACCATTCCCGCGTGAGGTCATTTATTTGCGCCTTATTTAACCCATCTCATTTCATTGTCTCTGCAAGACATACTACCCGACGTATCAACACATCGCGCCTTACTGTATCGGCATTGCGGTCGGTTATTTAATTTACAAATACCGAGAAGTCAAAGTGAATCGGGTAAGACGGGTGCACGCTTACATAAGTACTGTCGAGTTATCCATTCGCATGAATTTGTCCAGTACATCGAAGCAGTCGCCTGGGGTCTAGCAACTCTATGCTGGATATCAGTCATTTGGATCCCAACGCCATGGACAGTGCACGACCCGAACCAGATCGTTGCCAGTTTGTACGGAGGCTTTCATCGAGTAGTGTGGGCCATCGGAGTCGGGTGGTTGGCGTTCGCTTGTTCCACTGCGACCGCAAGAGATGGTATGTATGATGATGGCTGTATTGACGGCGGGCTTCTTAATCGTACAATTTTCACTCAGGCATCGTTAATTCAATTATGTCTGCCAATGTTTTGGTACCACTGAGTCGGCTTAGTTTTGGAATGTATCTGTTCCAATTACCGATGATCGGGCTTCGCATCACGAACAAACTTAAGGATACACTAATATGGACCGACTTAGAATTGGTAGTGACCAATAGTGACCATCTCAGGGGTGTTCTTGCAATAATTTAATTTCGTTCCTTTTCACAGCTAAGCAATTCATTTTCGAACTACATCTGGACACTCCTGTTGGCATTCACCTGCTACGTGCTGGTAGAGGCGCCATTTGCCACTCTACAGAAATTGGCCTTCAGTTCTTACCGATCAGATAATAACGAGAAAAACAACAAGAATAGAAACACAGAACAAATTCAAACACACGTCGAATGGAACGAATGCAAAAACGATAAAATAAAACCGCTTTACGAAACAGTTTTGGAACCGAAAGACATACCACCATCAATGTCACGAGAGGAAAATGGATCAACGACGAAGGACCAGGTCACAGAGACATGCATGAATAGAACTGAAATTGTTTCTGTCAAGTTATGATCAATCATCACTCATCGTTCATGTTTCATTGTGTTCCCATTAAATGATCGTTGAGAAGCGACCATCAATCTCATTGCGCTACAGTCTGCTTAATCGTTTTCCCTGTCATCTGAATAAATACTGACCACGGTAATTGCGATTGTATGTCGACGTAGAGGATGGATGTACGTTGCAGAAGGTCGATCCGGTCCAATACAGATCACAATTGGTTGTGATTCGGCTCATGTTCACCGATTCGAGTTGATCACCGCAAACGCAGCACTGCTTTGGCTGATTGGTTTTTATATACATTTTCGTATATAAATGAGAATGATTTGGGTCGTGCTCAGCAGATTAAAGTCAGTCGGTCTCAGTGTCAACCTTCAATGAGTGTTCATCTCGCTATGAGACTGTCAGTGCGCTTAGTGGTCACCTTCATCTCTGTGTTCGTTATATCACACGACGTGGCGTCGTGCTTGGCTGTCCCGCAACGGGATGCGGCCAAACCGCTGGACGCGACCATCTCGAAGTTGCCATCTATAGAGGAGACTCCAGAGGATTCAAGAAGGTCGACATTATCTGAAAGCGAAGAAAAAATGCTGGAAGCCCTCCTGTTCGGGCATCACCTCGCATCTAGCGACGAGTCCGCCGACGAATCTGAGGAGAAGTGGAGGGATACGTGGGGCGACGAATCGGAACCGGAACCGGAACCGGAGGAAGAACTGATATCATCGCCGAAGCACAAGCGGGAACACCAGAAAGATGGGCATAAATGTCATCATCATAAGCGACCGAATCGTTGACGACATTACTAGATTTCGAACATAATCCGTATGAATTGTAGTGCTTTCATGTGCGTTTCACTGCTCTTCGTAATTGGCGGACTCTTCCTCGTGAGATTTTGTACCATAACTTATTGATAACAAGCTAATTGCTTTTGCTGGACTGCCTGTAGTGCACAAGTGATAGACTCTCGGCTTTCAGCCGTACAGCAGCATTCAACTTGAACTAAATAAAACTCACCAAAGCTGAAATTGTGAACTGCATTACCTTGCATGAAACGTGCTCGCACTTAATCCGTTGAGCCGATATCTCCCATCTCAATATCTTCCCGTCAAAGTTTCAATTATCGAACTGCACGATAACAGGTAAGATGGAGAAGTGGCCCGTGCGTGACGAAATAAAAAGTCTCATAGGAGAATGGACGACATGGAGACGAAATTTTCGTCGCGTTCGCGATGCCACAAATAATGTCGCGCCAAGCTAAGTCCCTGTTTGCTCTGCACATTTCACTTTTATTTACCTGATCACGTTTACTGTATCTTGACAATTAGACAGATAAGAGCGAGCATTTTTTTCTCGTCGCACTTGTTCAGCTCTTCTCTCTCCCATCAGCAATTCGTATTCATTCTCATTGTTCGGAGAACGGTGAAATTAGAGTTCGCCTCTCGCTTGAATACCTGTAACGTTTGCGCAACTCTCCACGCTCGCAACTCAAACCTTCGTTGGGTTTTTGGCTCAGTGTTCACGTGGCCATTATCACCTATCATCAATTGGAACATGACGCGATTTCCCATCGCGACTGATCGGATTAGAGCGACAGGCAAGAGCCTATCAGTGGCGGCGACCTAAGCAGATGGGTGCGCGAATTCTGATGTGGTCCGTTCTGGAATTCAGTCGCTGGTAATTACTCAGGAAACAGAGAAAGAACAAAAGCAAGGCACGAGCAGAGGACAGTCGAGCCGGAATGGGATTTACCATCAAGAACTATTTGCTTAGGGTCTTGTGAGGAGGAGGGAAAAGTTAGCGCGAGGTGCAATGTATTTGGTACAGTTTGCACGGCACGGATCGCCGTCGATGACAAGCTCGCTATGGGGTCCCCGGAGGGCTCCAGCAAATAGTTTCGCCGGCGAGCATTCGTACTGTATTGTCGGAGTCGAGCACGAGCACTTCAATGATGGCTCACATCCAAAAATGTAGAATTCTTATCGTTGTCACCATGGCGGTCTTATCAATTTCACTATGGAAGAGAACAAACAAAGACACCAAAAGCAGAGTCAGTCGTTGAACAAAGTCCATGCAATTGCAATTCTTCCAACTACAATAACCAATGAAAATCAGTGTCCTGAAATGCAGTTAGGTTTCTCATAGTGCTCTTCACGCACATACACGAACGTATTTAGTCGTCGACGCGAAAACATCTCGATTTTTGGTTCGTGGTGTTCTTGTTACTATCCATCGCAACAAGAAGCAATGGATCGCAGCGGTTCGACAAACGACATGACAGGCGACGAGAGCAGGAACGCCGAGAACGTCGGAATCAAGCAAGAACTCGATGTCGCCGGCGAGAGTGGTGAGAACGCTGTGCGAGGCGAGGAACAATCGGTGGCCGCGAACGGCAATATCGTATCACCGAAACCGACCACCATCGCTGACCATCATGCAGATAAATCGGCGTCGCATCAGGAAGAAGGCCACCAGCAAGTGATCGACGCACACATTCACGTCATCTCCGAAGGCCCTCATCATCAGGCGAGGTAAAGCAAAAGTACGAGTTATAGATAGGAGAGCAACCAGAAATAGGTAGGATTCAGGCTAACCGGATTGCATCCCACCCAACGGATACATAATGACGATATTGCATTACGTGATCTGATTGCGATCGTTCATGATTGAGATCACGTCCGTCGCTCGGTTCTCTCTCTTTCCATGGTCTCCTCTCGGTCTCTCTCGTTGTTCGCTCGCCGATCTATAATATAGATTCTATATCGAGATTGTTGCAACGGGCATTAAATTTGCAACGGCAATAACGAAATAATATTTCCCATTCTGATGGTGATGTGCAATGTTCGTATTTGAGATTCCAATACCAGAACTGCAACGAGCGACTCGTCAGATTGCTGTCATTATGCATCCTCTGAGCTCTTATCGTTATGAAATTTATAACAAATTTTTATCTTGGGTTTGGCAACTTTGAACATAAAAATTTCATTTTCTTCTTTGAACATGGCTCTAGCCTGCATTCTTCAGCGACAACCTCTGCTTCTGGCCACCACTACGTGTATCCGACATCAACTGCGGCCACAGTGCCGGCTTACGATGCATCATCGCCGGACTACCACCACGACCACCACGACCACCACCACCATCACCACCACGGGCCGCAGTCGCATCGGCCTTCGGAGTACCACCCGATGCAAGCTCACAGTCCAAAAACGACTCATCATCTGACTTCGAATTACGAGAGTGCACTTCACTCCTCATTGTACGGGAACAATGGTCACTTGTCGATGTCTTCAGGCTCCGGCGTGCACCACCCGACCATTCACACAGGAACAGTTGTGCATTACGCCAGTGGCCAACAGTCACCTCACGTAAGAACTAGAGCCAAGCTAGTCTGAAATTGAGAGAGAGGGAATGTGACAGTCGATCAATCTGATCCGTATGTTTCTCTGATCAGGGATCAGCGAGCCACGTGCACCTATTGGGCCACACCTCGAACGTAGGTCACCACCACCATCACAACAATCAGTCGCCTTCGCCGTCAGGCCAGATCTGGACGACAAATGACGTTGCCACCCACGGTGCGATGTACAATTTGACAGGTGAGCGTAACTTTCAAGCGAGGCGGCTCGCAACGTACCCGCGATCACTATCATGGCGAAGATTGTTTCTTGTGTCTCTCTCTTGCTTCAGGGGCAATTTCGCCAACGCACTTACAGCAATTAACGACGGTTGATAACGGGTCGACTTCGGGCAGCGGTCATTTCGAGCTGACAGCCGCACGCGCGGGTTTCGCTTCGAACCCATTCGGCACGAATGGCCAGAATGGTGGCCACCATTACTGGACATCGCCTGCCATTTACGATAATGCGTCGACGGCCAATTACGCAGCCACATCGAATGATCACCGACGACTGAGCCCGGAGCGAAGTGCCGCGGCTGTTGGCCTTTCGCACGCTTCTCAATTAGGTTTGGAAATGCGACAGTAAAAGACACTTGATCGACAAAATACTGTATCTGGTTTCCTCTCATTTCCTTACAGAATTCTACGCTGGCGAAGCTCGTGAGGTAAATCTTATCGTTAGTTCATTATTTGAAAGCGATTCTTTAGTTTGTAGTGAGCGAGATTCGTTGGAGAAGTGTCATCGTACTGCTTAATTCTTCCTTCATTTGGCGGGCAGCTTGCGCCCGATGCAGCTCCCCTCCAATTTGTTCTTCTCTCTCTCCGATCGGTCACCTGCTCTTCCTCCGTGTCCAACTGTGTGCTTGTTTCCTGCGTGTCCGTATTTTTTTCATCTTCCTCTTGTTGCCGTTCCAGTGTGTCAACTGTGGTGCGATCTCGACTCCCCTTTGGCGCCGCGATGGTACAGGTCACTACCTGTGCAATGCGTGTGGCCTCTACTCTAAGGTACTTCTTACGATTTGTTACACCATTCGTGAGCCATTCTCATGTACGTTCGCAAATAGATTTTTTCACTTTGTGTCTCTACTCCAAGCAGATGAACGGCATGAATCGGCCGCCGATCCGTCCGCATAAGAAGATGCCGAACAATCGCCGGGCTGGGATGAGCTGCACGAATTGTCACACTCAGACAACGACACTCTGGCGCAGAAACAATCAAGGTAAGTTTTCTGTGTGCTGAAAAATTTTAGCTTGGTAAAACGTACAGCCTTTCGGTAATTTTTCTCCAAGGCGAACCTGTCTGCAACGCGTGTGGATTATATTTCAAATTGCATGCGGTGAGTGAGAATCGAAGTTAAATCTCAATTCGAATCCCATTTTCGACTCTACCTCCTCGATCTCTATCTCCATCTCGAGCACACGCATCACTCATCATCACACAACTTGTCCTGTTGCAATGCAATTTTTCTGTTGATTAATGATAAGCCAGATAAGTGAAATGGGCGATAAGTGAAATGCAGCTATGAATTTCGTGATAAATCAGTGGCTGCAAATAATATGACTCGACAACTGATCAACTCGCGTTACCGATGCTCTATCATCGTTATCTATCGCTACTCAACTGAACTCGACTCGATATATTCATATTTCTGGCCTATAGGTTAATCGACCTTTGGCGATGAAGAAGGAAGGAATTCAGACGCGAAAACGCAAACCGAAGGCGACGACGACACCCCAGACTCCCGACCCTCAGCAACACCTTAATAAGGCAAATCAAGCGAGTAAGTTCGAAGGGTCAACCAGCCGTCAGATGTGTTTGCGTGACCACGAGATCGGAGATCCGTGCCAGCTCTCTGTCCTTGTCTCCTGTCCCACACTCGTACTTGCGCGTCAACAACATGATGAATGTATTTGTCGTTTGTCGTCGCCGTTTATTTGTTTATGATTTCATCACTCTGATGATTGACGTCGTCGCCGTTCTGACACTCCACACAGGAATGAGTGGTGCAGGAACGATTTTGTACAGCACTCCGACGAGCAGCGGTCTAATTCGTGGCAACGAGCACGATGTCGGTCCCGGATCCAGCCCGTCGCGATCCATATCATCACCTATAACACCATCGAGCGCGGCTCTTACCCGAAATTTGCACGGAATCATGCAACTTGACCAGCACGGCACATTCGCGTACAACATCAGCCCATTCACCAGTTCGCCGTCTACCGCGGCAGCGCTGAGCCACTCGGGCACATCCACGCTCGGCGGCCACCCGTCGAACGCTCTCCACGCGGGCGCGATTCACTCATCGGTCATTCACGAGCCGAACGTGGCGAAAATTTTGGCTGCCGTGCAAAGCAATAATGATTCGAGCATTCATTTATCGTCGGGCGGCGAGCATGGCAGTAATGATCATCATGCCAATGGCAATGGCGCGACGAATAGCACGTAAGAATTCTAGTGAAGACGACCAAGGCAAACGAATTGCTGCCTACTATGTAATGACGATGACGATGACTGACTGCTGTGCAGGCAACTAATCGTGATCAATGTGCCGAAACCAAAGATATCAAGATAGTTCCAAATATAACATATAGAGTTGTAGTTATTAGCGATGGAGAGACAGAGTGAAAGTCATTTTCGTGCCATCCATGCTATCATCGCCAGTAATCTTTGTTCCAAGTGCTTCGTGTCCGTGACCAAAGAACGACGAACGACGAACGACGCCAAGACACCGAGAACGGAGGGGGACCAAGCAAACAAATCAATTCTCTAACACAGTATACATACATACTAGAGCATCAGAATCAGTATCATTCGTCGTCGTCGTTCAAGTACAAGTGTGTGATACATATTGAATTATGCAATGCAATAAGTTGCCAAAATCGCGGGTCACATGTGCCATGTGTGCGTTCGCATACAATACGAGTTCGAGATGAGTTCCTATCTAATGAACTTCCACGCAAATCCCAGGAAACAACGGCAACCTAACAGGGTCATTGAAATGAAGTGTTGAAATTAAGTACATACATATAAATAATTGTAACGGCGAGTAATTTTTACGTACACATATTTTATCGTGATATTAGTCTCAATATTTGTCTAATAAATTATCATCTTGTTGATCGTTCGTCGGTTTTTCATCATTCACATGATATGAATCACATCTGTCCGATCAGTGAACTCCCAGAAAGAGGATAAGCAAACCGAATTAAAACACAATTCTAAACGTAAATTCAAGTAATTTTATATAGAGCGAAACGCCGCCTGTGTAAGTAGCTATTATCAATTAATTCTTGTCAGTGTTTGCTGATGTTTCGATTCCTGATTACCTACACAACGAAGACACACCTCCGACACAGAGTAGCCACAGTTCATATTACGGACTTCATAATACTGTAATGACAATATTTTAAAGCTAATGAATGCTGATAATAAAGTAAATGACTGTCTTTCTCCTGTTTTTGCATCAGCGCCCAGTGAGTCGAGTTCGCGTCACATCATATCACACGTAAAATTACCGTAAATTACACGAAAATATCGCTCGCTGACTGCCGGCTGCCGGCATTTCACATGCTCTCCGTCTCTCTTGCCTGACATTAAACCCGAACTGAGCTTCGACTCGGCGATATCAATGAGCGATAAGTGACGGTGAAGAAGAAGAAGAAGAGACAGACACCGAGACTGAGATGGAGACACGGACAGAGAGAGACGAAAATGTATTCCGATTCGAAGCTTACCTGCGAGAAGGTGCGACGAATACTTGAATTGTGCGATGCAGCGCAATACGCGCGTATATCGATGCCTGGAATCACCTAAATGATGATCATTTATTATTGCTGCCTTGCTTCACTTACCTTCTTCGACGTCGATGCCTTTTGTCGATGTGTCGCTTTCCTCTTGACATCTGTCACTGTAAGATAACTGCCTGAGTGATATTCTCAGGCAACATGCTGATGATATCGGGACCCGAATTGCGCTCTCAGTGCGCGCATTTCATCGCTGAATCGCGATTAACATTTTTACTTCTCTAAACACAGAAGTTCGCTTGGTATTCACTTGCTGAGGACACATGCTGTTTAATTAAAAGGCCACCGCTAATTAAGTATGCACTAATGATACGAATTTCGGCGATCGACAACGACGATAGAATGTTCCTCACTGCGGTATTCGACACGGCACCAGGATGACTGTGAGGACCACTGCCGAGTTTGGCAGGTATCATGCCGAGCGATGATGGCAACAAGTTGCTTCTGGTGTTTTATTGTTATTGTCATATTCGAGTTGCCAAAAATTGACGTGTTCGTCCTGGTGCGGGTCACGGCGCTCAATCTCGGTACGCTTGTCACATCCTCTTTTCTAGGTAAACTGATCTGGAACTAATCGTTAGTTGAATTGGAGATCAAACGCGCGATACTTTGGCAAAAACATCGACGATCTGTTTTAGAATTTCCGTGCACCAGTGGCCGCCTGAGGGACAATTAAGTGTTTGATAAGTTTTCGCAACCTTGCCCGAGAGTGGCCCCGAGTTTCGTCCACGATCATGTTTCACAGATGACACTTTCTCAACGAAGAGAAGTAGGCACAAATGAATTCATGTCACGATGGTCTGTAGGTTGGACCGCGTCCTGATCGAGGCGCCAATTTGACGATCACTGTGTCGCATTTCCAGGGGCAGTCACCCGATCAGCAATATCCGACCAGAAGAGCTATTCGAACGTTTCGATTTGAAAACCAGCCGACTCTCGCCTGTACGTCGTTGCTATGTCCTTGCCTTGTAATTGTGTCTGTGAAACTAAAACGCAACTTGGTCATTTGTCAGGCTCTCAGCTAAGTAGCATAAGGAAATGAACACGATTTTGCTTTTATGTCGACGCGTAATACTGGGACTCGCGTCCACTCGCGTTCAAAGTCTCAGACTGGGCCCACCCGCGCTTCACTCGAGTCACCTGAAATAAATACTCTGCCAAAATTTGGGAAAGGTCACGGCGGTGGTGATGCGCCTGTGGATGACAGTGACACTGAGACGTTGACATGCATTTGTGACGAGGAGCAAAGAATGACGGCAGACTGCGAAGAGCCATTCTGGTTATCAGCATCGGACATCAGTCGCCACCATATTGCAATCTGATTTCGCGAATCGAAACTCATAATTCATTTCATCAAAACTTGGTCTCATCTTCGGACTCGTTTTCATTGATGCGAACTTGGCAATCGACACCCGGCAGCGAAAATATAAGAAAAAGCGGTGATAAGATCTAGACGTTTGCAGAGATTCTGTCATGCAATCACCACGAATTTCGCCGGTCGTCTGTTTCGCGGAATACGCAAGCAGTCATTTAAATAGCTACCTAACTCCTTCACTCGGCATTAGAATTCGGTATTCGCGGTTCAGGTAAGTCTGAATGCGAGATGCGAATGACGGTTTTCTGTGTAAATTCCGTCCTGTCTCTCTTTTCTCACTCACGCTCTCGACCGTGGCATTCCCTCGACTCGACTTCTTCTACCTAGTTACTGGTCTTCTCTGGCTTCTTCTTCTTCTTCTCCTCATCCTTATCTCGAACATTAATCGTCGGCTCCATTAGACGACGCCAATTGCATTATTGCTGCATTTACTTCACTACCATTATAATACATTTTACAAACTGACTGAAACAGCTCGACGTCGATGTTGCAGTCATAGTCACTTCGCCGGGCCAGGCTGGGCCGCACTCCGTCAGCGAGAACGCAATCATTTTTTTTTGTCTAAAGGTCGAGCAGGTATTCTTTAGCCGAGTTTTCTTGTCGTCATCCTCGCACGACAGGAATAGAGACATTTATTTGTCTCACGGTCTCGGTCTTGGCCTCGGACCCAGTCTGAACGCCACTGCACTGATATTCATGCTAATTCGCATTTTCATATTCATATCTTAATTACTGTCACGGGCATAGCTTTCTTTTCTTTATGTTTTCATAACAATTCGTCAAAATAAATAAATCTTCCTTGCCTTATTAGTGCAATAGAGATACACATTTTCCACTCCACGCTCGCATCGCCATCCATCTAATCGCGTCTTATATTGCTCGAAACAGCAGTTAGTTATCAAATTACCTCCCAATGTGACCAGTATTTGATGGATGCTCGTTTGACATGCATCTCTTAATCATTGTCGGCACGACAATAATGATTAGAAAATATCTTTACCACAGTAGCAGTTGCGATTTATACGATGGGATCAGTTTATTTACTGCTTTTGTTAATCGGAGAAAGCCGACTATCATATCTCCGGCACGTGTTATTCAAAACAGTAAAGATTTCTCTAATCAAATCTGTCCCGCGTTCTCGCTGGATAATCTTATCGTACTCGGACGGTGTAAACTTGGTAAATGTTAATCTAGTTTCAATTTTACGAGCGCCCTATAACGCACACTAATGAGACCTGATCACGTCCCGATACGTCGCGTAAGCCCCCGTTTGAGAATTGATTCACCATCAATCGATGCGCAATTGAAGCAGAATACCATCAACGAATGTGAGAACGGAGGTTCCGTTACGAAGGGCCAAAAAAAATGGAATTGCGAAATTTTCTGCATACACAGATAGATACCTCTCTCTGATTCCAGTCATCCATTTCGAGGCAATTATAATGTCATCACACCCGACATATGCTAATATATCAATGCGTGTCTCGTCGCCCAGTCTCAGCACGTATCCCATGAACATCGCCATGAAAACGACGAACAGGCGATGGTGTTGATCTGTCGAAAGGCGTAGTTCTGTGCCATCGATACTCGCTTGACGGTCCGACCGCATCACCGCCGACCAATGACTTGGAAGGGGCTTGGCGACGAACAACCATCATCTCTGCTTTCGCAGGACCGGCAACCGTCGCTATTTTTCATTATTTGCCAACAAAAAGTATCCTTTGCATGGTGCAGTGACAAGCGATACGATTTTCGGCAGGTTTGTCGCAGCGGGTCAACGTGGTCAACCGAATATGCTTACGTTCATTGACGATGATTCGCAGTCCTAATATTCCTATGTGGCTCAATTTTCGCAAGGAAATGAGTTCAGCTTTCTGCTGAATTCGAATGCTCGCTGTGGTCTCATATCGTTAGTGCAATTATTTGAATCTAGTGACCCATCTCAACGTAATGTGCATGTAATTGTTGACGAGATACTCCAGAAGAATGTTTCAGAATTTTATACCGGGAACACCTTACGCTGCCAGTTCTGCTCAAGAATCAGCTTACTTGCCAGCGATGTACAGAAGCCATCCTCAATATAACAGTGACCACGAGCAACCTCTCCGATCGTCACCATCGTGGAGCAGTTCTGGTATGAACAATGGTCAAATTTCGGCAAACGATGCTCACGTCTATTCGCCCAATCACAATCACAATGTGTCTGCATTTTCAACGAGATTTCCATTTCAGGTAAAAGCGTATAACTTGCATGCTATACTATACATTGACGACTGACGTGAATTTCCAGTCGCCAGTAAACTGTTCGGTCGCATCCCAGTCATGTTCGGTTGCAGCGGCCGCAAGTTCGACGAACGCGTCTCCTTCAGCCTGTAATCGCGCTGGGCCAGAGTCTTATTTCCGCAGTGCGGCCGCAATCAATGGACTTCACCCTTCGTACTCTTATGCCGCTGAAGCGGCGGCCGCAGCGGTGGCTTGCGCTTGGGCTGGTCGATTGGATCACAGCGCTGCAAGTCTGACCGGTAGATTGGACCCCGCGACTGCTGGTTTTCATGTTGGTCTCGGTCCCGGACAAACAGCGTTTCGACGATCAGGTAATTTGTCTCATCATCCAGAGCACCGCTCGGACTCTGTCCCCATGTCTCGAAGGCAATCTTGAGTATTGCCCATCATGCGTTCAGTGAATAAGTGATAAAACAGAAACTTGTCACGATTGATTTCAGATGCGGGTTCATCAAGTATGAGTCCGAGTCATTCCGGATCTATTGCACCTCCTGCGTACGCTGCACATTTCAGCGAGGGCAGAGAGTGTGTCAATTGTGGTGCAATCTCGACACCTCTGTGGCGAAGAGATGGCTCGGGACACTATCTATGCAATGCCTGCGGTCTCTATCACAAGATGAATAACGCGAGACGACCACTAATCAAGCCTCAGAGACGACTGGTAAGGTAGACGAACTGCCAATTCTGGAGCCACCGATCTCGATTAACTAATCATCCAACCGTTGTAGGCTGCGTCCCGGCGACTGGGACTTCACTGTTCGAATTGTGGCACAACGACGACCACTCTCTGGAGGAGGAACAATGAGGGTGAACCCGTGTGCAATGCGTGCGGACTGTATTTCAAATTACACAACGTAAGACTGACGATTGGAAAACCATAGACGCCAAGCGATATCTTTGTGATAATTATTTCGCGAAGGTCGCTCGTCCTCTGGCCATGAGGAAGGAAGGCATTCAGACAAGGAAACGGAAACCGAAGCAAACGTCGACAAATTCAACGAATGCTTTGGCACTACAGAAGGAGACGAGCGATAGTGACAAAACTGGAAAGAGTAAGATGAGATGCATAGCTGGCATGATCTCACCTTTCCCTTGACGTCATCTTTCTAGCCACATCGAAACCGGAAGTGCCCATCAAGGTGGAACCCAACGCTACTTCGCGCATGCAAGAACCTCGCTCACTAATCAGTTCAACGCCGTTCAGCCACCACACCAACAACAATCATCCAGCAAACAGTTCTGGCAATAATCACTCTCACAGCCCAATTTCGTACCAAAATCAATGGAACAAGAGCGCGACTTCGAACCAGAGGCCACCGCATTCCATACCGACCTGATCGTCATCATATCAAAATCACTCGCACTCAGCATTCGATCTTGGTTACTTTCGTTACGGATGTTGCGAAAATGTCTCTTTCTGTGATTTTTTACTTCGATTGCATCTCACTACTATGAGTACATCGTCAGTACTGTGCTTCGTTTGTATGCTTCGTGAGTTCGCTTCAAATAAAGTCTCACTGAATTGATAAATTTTTTTATTACCGCCGTTGCTACTCCTAATTTGCGACCTCACTGCTGGCTTCCCGGTGGCTTTTGTCCCTCCGCCTGCGAGCCAACTGCAGCTTCTCCAGACTGGGTCCCTGGGTGGTCGGAACCAAACTCGAGCTCGTGAAACGTGCGAGCGTACTTGAAGCGCCTCTTCTGCTCTTGGTTCAGCTTCTTGATCTCGTGGTGGTGAGTGAGGATGAGAACCACGTTGATTCCAGCTTGACCAGCGGCGGTCGCTTTCTCGATGTCCTTGGTCAGGAAAACGATATCTTCTGGAGCCAACCTAATCCCGTCAATCAGAAGGCGGTAGCTGTTCGGGTCGTTGAGATTGCCGAAGTCTTTAGCGTCGAAGCCGTCCTGGATCAGCGTCGTCAAGTTTCCGTGGCAGGTCTCGGCCAGGAAAATCATCTGCGCTCTAATCGAGCTACTAGAGTAGACATAGAACTTGATTTTGTCCTCGAGATGCCACTTGCGCATCCGGAGAGCCAGGTCCGAATAGATAGGCGTCATGATGTGCTTGGCTTGGTAGCCTTCTGACCAGACGACAAACTGGAGTCTGGTGAGCGCCTCGTTCTCCAACTTGCGCTTCATCACCGCCCGCACGTAGTTGACTACCGACTGCTGTATGTCCGAGGCCTCCTTGTCCGTCGACAAGACTTGTGGGATTTCCGTAGTCACTTTGTTATCCTGCTTCGATTGCTCGCGCAGTTCTTTCACAATTGCCAGCAGCTCATCAGTTCGATCAGTTCGTTCCCAGTGCTTCTGCAGGTACGACTTGAAGCTCTTGTCGAAGTACGGCAACAGGATCAGTTCCATGAATCCATGTTTGGCTCCCATTTCAATCATGTCTAGGATGATCGCAACGGGCTTCTGCACAAAAGTCATGGCCCTCTGCGGAGAACAAATTCACGAGTCAGGCGATGACGATCGGCGAAGAGACTTTGAGACGTCACCGTATTCGAATTTGTCTCACTGTGTTCATCGTTCGGTCAAGTAATGTATAGAACGGTGATTCCCTTTCAGCGTCGCGTGGTCATGAAGAGTCACTACAATACACGAATGCGCGAATCAACGTGAGAATGGTGTCTTTACAATTTAATAAGCAATTACAATGAACGTCAAACAAATAATTGATTAAGACAATTTAATTTCGCATGCAGTGTGTACATTATGTACAATTGATGCTGATGACGGCTGAGACCATCCTAGCCGCTCTTTTCGACCTGCGTGCTCTGCTTGACGATTCTTCGGGTCGCTCACATCCTCCGCACTCATCACGCTCGACGATGTTCATTCCAACTTCTGACCAGGACGGAATGGAATCGGTCGACGAATGTCCTCGAGTCTCTCCGTCGAGAAACGCTCCCGTACCCAGTTCTCGTCCACCCAGGGAGCTCGTTGAGCTAAACTCATCTTCCTCTTCCTGTTTCCAGCTCGTCGTCTCTCCACTACAGCACCTCCGCCAAATGTAGACAGACAGCGTTCAGAAGAAGCACCACAACCAAAACTGCGATGATGATTACGATGATGATGATTGTCAGACGTTTGCATACTGGTTGGAAGAAGTCTCGGCTGGTCACATTGAGATCACTCAACGTGCCATTCAGCTTCTTAGTCTTCTCGTCGAAGCTCTTGATATGGAACTCGTAGTAGAAATTCCTGCCAGAGAAGATGACCATCTTGTTGTCATGGAAGGTAGATAGTGGCAGACTAAAATCGTTGGTGAGGTTACGAGGTCCGCGGGGAGATGTCTGGGATGTGTCAAGGACGTAATATTCGGGTCCTGAAGATAAGAATTATCTCGGAGAGAAAAGCGATTAACAGATCTTACCAGTAATCGAGTAGAGATAGTCGTATGGCTCGCCGTCGGACGCGCTGTACAGACTCAACTTGGCGTCAGGTTGGGCTCTCTTCAAGGCAGAGCATCTAACAAGGGAAGTACCCGAAGTGCCACTCGCCGATTGGCCCAAAACC
>JAGGCA010005949.1:15411-25539 GCA_022876805.1 Osperalycus tenerphagus | reverse complement strand
CTGCTTGCAGCTCAGTGGTGGCGGACTTCTAGCTCTGAGAGCCTTTCATATGACGGCCTGTGTTCGATCCCCGGCTAAGGTCGGTGGATTTGTCAACATATGGCAGAATTAATCAAGATTTTACTGAACATGAAATGCATGAGACGCTGTGAACGACGAGCACACTCAAGACAAGGCCAGTCAATCAACTCATCTGGTCCTGATTTTCGCCTTTGTCCTGCTGAAATTTCCCTAATTCATTATTATCAATACAACAATTGCACATCCGAATTGCCTGCTCGAGTCAGACTAGAAATGATGATGAACTCAAATTTTAACTAACTACACCTAATCACGTTCGATTAAGCTGTCGACTCAGCGTCGTTCTGATGCACGGAAGTCTCGTTCGAATGCGATGAACAGTAATATTTCTTGTGGGCGATGAACGAAGAGAGGTAATTGAACGAAATATCGCACGAGCGACAGTACTTGGGACCAGATTTCTTCTGAGCGCCCGATGTCGATGTGGAAGCGTCATTTGACGTGCTGGTTGATGAACAACTAGGGGGAGAGTTGTTAGCTGCTCCTGCTGAACAATCAACAGGATCTGACGAGGTAGTCGGAGATGGTGACGTTGCGTTTCTCTTCACCACCAGGTTGATGCCTTCCGCGTGGTTTTCGATGTCAGCTCCATTAAAAATGTCTTCTTGTTGGTCGACTTCCTTCTTCACATGAGGAGGTGACGACGACGAGGAATGCAAATCTTTGTGAACTAATTTCATGTGACGAACGACGTTTCCCTTATACGACGAGGAGTACAAACAAAATTGGCAGTTGTGAGTTTCATTGGGATGCGACTTGCAAGAATCACCGAACTGCATTCTGTGATCACCTTCAGACATCGAATACAATTCTTCATTCTCGCTCGACATGCCATCAACACTGTTACCACACAAGGAAGATGCCTTCTTGGTCTCATCGCAAAGTAATTGACTGCTACATACTGGATCGACGCTTCGTCGCCTTCTGGTTCCCGAAGCGTTCTTGGTACGTTGTGCAAAACTCTCATCGACGCACACGATGAACGATTCTTCTGGTGCACCAGAAATCTTGTCCTGATGAATTCGCACATGCGTTCGCATTCCACGGAGAGTGTGTCCCTTATAACCACAAACGGTGCACTTGAAACATTGCATTGTCATCGGTGGTGGAATGGATGCGGCTTTCGGTTGCGGGACAGTCGATGGAATGGCCGCAGCAGCCATCGATGCGGCCGCGATGGCAGCGGCCTTACAGGCGTGGGCTTGAAGTGCTTCGTCATTGCAAAGGATCGCTTTGCACTTGGCGCACTCAACTTCCGATGTCAGTTTCGGTGGCGAGAGCACCACCACGCTGCCCACTTCCGAACTGAGCGAGTTTCTCTTTAAGCAATAATACGCCTGGTGAGCTTGCAGGTTATCCCTGGAAATTAAACAGACCAACTCTTCAGAATCAGAATCAACGTCATAGCTATGTGCTCACCAGGAAGTAAATTTGATTCCACAAAGAGCGCAGTAGTATTGCTGAAGAATTGCTTGCTGCGAGTGGGTTGGTGAGCCGATTGGTGAGCTCGAAGCGTTTGTGGATCTAGCTGGCGAAGCAAGCGAGTTCGAGACCACTTTCGACGATTTCCCATCGAATCCCGGTTCTGGACTTTGAGGATCGATATCGGTGCTGTGTTCGGGCGAACTGGTGTCCAAACGACGACCGGCGCAATAATTCTTCTTGTGGACCAAGTAGTTCTCGTGCTTATAAAAGACAATGTTGCATTCGTTACATCTACTGCGACCTGTTTTGACCAGGACTTCAACAGGGAAGTGACCAGTATGAGATGACTGCGGCTCACTGACAATCGGCAATGTGACAGGGGACATCGACGACTGGCTCGCTGTTTCGTCACTCGCTTCCAGTTCAAGCTTCGCACGCTTTGCTCTGTCTTCCTCCAGACGGGCTCTGATAATGGAATGTGTCTTTTGAGAACTCAAATCAAGCGGTCGATCATCACCAGATATGCGCCTTTTCGAAACCGTATTGTTTTGATGTGCCTCGAACGGATTCGGCTGGTTATCAGTTGATGGCACAAGACCTGCTTGAGCAGCAGCAGCAAGGAAATTGTTGGGTACACAAAATGCGCCGCCCATTTGTGTCAAATTTGGCAAACTGAGACCACCGTCATTGTATGAACATGGAACCAGAATTAGTGGGTTTGTCGATATGGCGATGAAAACAGGCTGATTGATGACTGAAGTCGGGAGAGGTGCCGATGGCGGTAAGGATGACTGTGGTGCCATCAAGTTCATTGTCGACAATTTGCTGGCAACTGCTGCCTGGTGACAATCACTCGTTTCAGAATGAGATCGTTTTCGGTTATTAATCGATGTTGATGCCGTTCCTGTTGTCGAAGACTTGTTGGTCGCATGGCGAGAACTGCAGTAATACTCTTTGTGAACCTGTCAAGAACGAAGCGAAGTAATTTAGTTCGTGCTTAACGAATGGGTCCCACTTGACCGATTACTTTGTAAGTTCTGTAGGAGGAAAACTGAATTTCGCAGTTGACACAATACCGATCTTGAGGAGTGTTGGCGACATCGTTATCATCGCTCTCATCGGTGGTCGTTGTATTGGCAGTTGACGAAAACGCGGCTCTAACTCCAGCTGCAGCTGTCAACGATGAGCATTTCGAAAGCGATGCGGATGTCGATGTCGCAGTCTGGCCATGCTGGGTCTTCACATGTTTGAGTAATGCTGCCTTTTTATCAGTTCGAAACTGGCATGAGACTGCTGATTGGCACGTGTAAATATTTCCTTTCGTCTTGCTGAAACTGTACTTGCCGGCAATCGCACCACTACCACTTCTGCAGGTATCACCACCAGCTTGACGGTGTTTGCTCTTCTCGCCGTGTTCACGTTCGATTGTGTCCAAAGTCAATCGTACTTCCACCTCTTCTTCTTCGTCGCAATTGGCTTCGTTATCGATGGCAATGTTGATCTTGTTCGATGTGGATGAGTGCAATTGCGGGTCTTTTCTCTTCTGGGCTTCGACGTTCTTCGATCTCGAGATCGACACTAAATTCAATTGATGAATGGTTTCGCCCGTTTTATTATCTTCAGTCGATGACGACTCGACTTCTAGATGGACGAAGATTGTGAAGAAGAAAAAAAAGAAGAAGAGATATAATTTGATAAGCGCCCAACAATTGTGTTGATTCGTTGTAGAAAAAAAAGAATCAGAAACCAGTTTATGATAAACTCTCTGTCTCATTATCCCAATCAGAAATCAGACGCATCACACAAATCATCACTTTCAATCTACCAATTTCTCCTTTCAATGCTAATCACGCACATCACACATGAAAAGGGAAAACTCTCAAGACATACCACTTTCAGCGGAGGAGCCATAAATTGAAGATGAATTCAGGTGATTAGAATTGACGAAATCGGCAACATCGCCATTCGGAATGCATTCTTTGTCGACGAGCTCAGCTCCACCCTGAGATTCACCTCGTTTCCCGATCCACTCGCCGGTTGCTTTGTTTTTGCCGGTATCGACATGGACATCGATTCCATCATTATTGCATTGATTTCTGTTCGTGCAGTAGTAGGTTTTGTGTGCTGCCAGAGTATCTCGGCTGCTGAATGTGATGCCACAAGGAATGCACACGAAGCCTATAAGAAACCAAAGAGGTATTCACCATGTTCCCAAATAGCCCTTTGTTCGAAGGGAGCGCTAATCTGCGGCGGAAATCTCGGATGCATATCGCGCATTCCATCGAACTTACCATCATCATCATCATCATCATCATCAACATCGATCTCATCATCGTCAATTAGACTGCTTTCTCGCGAGTGCTCATCTTCACCGTCGCTTCGTTTGCTGGTCTCGTCGGCATTGTCCTTTTGACTCTGACTCTCATTCCGATCTATCCCATTATCGACAAAATGTATCTTCTCACCAATTTTCACCTCACATCCTTCTTCGATATCGTGGGTAATGGAGCACAACACTTGACCATCTGTAATTAGCAATGCTCATGTGTAGAATTCGAAAACGAACAATTATGTACCTATTGATTGTAAATTTACGTACCCTGAAGCTGCACTGTAGCGTTCGCTTCACTATTGGCAGTTCGCAGTATTTTCAGCCAACCACTGTAATCATCTTTCAACTTAATTGTCATTTCGCGCTGTCTCGAACTCTTCCAATCAGTATCCCGATCGTGCACATTCTGCGAAGAACTCGCATCCGCGACATCATCTCGCCTGTTCACCACATCAGCTTTGTACGGTCCGAAGCAGGTATTCTTGGGCAGGTGTTTTTGTGCGCAAACAATGTACGAATAAATGCCATCATCGCCACCATCTCCGCGATGGGCATCGCCAATCGACGAAAGTGTCAAATCATTTTTGGGCAGATGCAATAATTCGATGGTCTCCAGAAGGTTTTCGGCGGCAGAGCCTGTCTGAGAATAAAGCAAAATCGGGTTTTCATATCAGTGAGTGAGTCGTAACGCAATTAAAGACGCGTCGACACAGAAAAAGTGGCCCGAAACTCGACGCGAGACGCGATAACGATGGTTTGGTGCTCGTTATTTATTGCCATTTGTTTACTTGTGGCCTGAACAACAACAAGAACGAGGGGAATGTGCAATCAACAATTGGTGGCCTGCTCGGTGTTGTGTTTGTGTGCCGTGCTTGATACGAATTTGAGATCAGAGAGAGACGCGCAACGTGAATTGCGAACGTGAGACGTTGATAACGAATAATAACGTCGGAAGAAAATCGCAAAAGCTATTTCGGTGGGCAAACGTGCATCATTTCGGGACAGGATTGGTATCCGCTTAATGTATCGTGCATGATGTGCTATGTTACACGTATTTCACTTATATATGTAATAAAATTGGTGTACATCTTCCCATCTCCCATTCGCATCGCATCGTCTCGCGACACTTGACTGAACAAATCGCTATTCAGCCACTCATTCACACTTTCGGGCATCAAATACGTGACTCGATCGTCGTGTCACTCGCATCGCGCAACAATTCACTCATCAATTCTCGTCTAGCTGGTGATCTTCGTGTTCAATTCGACAACCTTATTAGCGCGAACAACGATCGAGTGGCGCAATTGAATCAAAAAACTTAATGGCTTCTCGCGCGATGAACAATGATCCGATCATTATGATCGTCTCCTTGTCTGTCTCGCTCTTGATTAGGTTTATTGCACACTTTCGCACTTTGCACTTTCTCACTATCATCGTGACAATTATTTCGGCACTCATTTGTGAAAATGAATGCGAAACAAAGAGTAATTTAATGGACGCGGATAATAAATGGCCATATATAAATGCATAATCGTTATGAATGGCAAGTAATTTCTCGATTACCTAGCAAACTTCTGGCAATTGGTGCATCTCTTGCCACCAGTGCCATCATCGTCACAATGATCGCACCATCGCCGTCATCGCGCATCATCGCCATCAATAAATCATTGAACGCGATACACACTAAATCGGGGCCACTGCATCGCTCTCGCAGCGATAAGAATGTGGATCCGAGACTCGAGTCACTTTCGTTATCAATTATGTCGATATGGAAGTACTATGTTAGTCTCGTAGCACCAAGCGAGGTGCACCCAAGCACCGAAGAACCATCGCCATCAGCCATCGGCCATCATCGGTGCCGTCATCACGAATTGCACCGCAATTCAGTGACCTGCATAATTCGATCGCGTTTACTTGGCCCCAAACCAGACATCTAGCCTGCCGCCCCGCTCATCATTTCAATTATGGAAACTCACAAGTCGTGACCACCGTTTTGGCGATTGTTTTCCGATGTCGATACCGAGCCACCGAGAGAACTGACTGACATCGATTTGGTACTTTTCTTCTTCGGCATTCTGCCGCTTATCGCCACTGGCACGCTCGATACGTGCTAATAAAATTTATTCAGCGTCATTGTCTGTCGTCAGCATCTCGTGCCATCAACCATCAGCCATCATCATCAGGAGAATGGCGTAATCAGAGAAAGAGAGATTGAGAGAGAAGTGACGAGAAGCGAAATAAGTTGGCGACGAAATAATTTAAGTGCGACATTTACTCATTGGTGTAATGCTATTTTAAAAGTCATCATCATCTATGATTGTCGACGGAGATTGAAATAATGACCAAACATAGCGACGTGTTTCTATGTGTTCGGTGCCTAGCAGTTCGGTGCTCAGGCGCCATTCAATTCTATCTACACGTTACCAAGAGGAAATAGAGATGCAAAAGATAAGTTTGATGAAGCCGTGCTCGCGTTCCGTTGCCTATCTCAATATGAATGAACGCGATATGCATATAACTTATGAGAATGGTGATGACGATGACGATGATGATGAGCACGACGATGGCGAGCTCGATGATGCCTGATGCGCGATGCGATGCTCATTATTCGTTGTTCACTACTCGTCGATGTTCGGTGTTCAGTGCTCGACTTGGCACTACGTTCGTGCATATCCATATCGCTGCTATTATCAATCACCGAGCCCTGCTTTAATGCAGCGACCGAAAATCACATTTTAAATCGCATTCGTTCGGTTCATTCCTCGTCGTCGTCGTTTGGCATTCACACTTTTGTTTGTCGTATTCGCATGTGCGATACTGATACGACCAGTTGTATGAGATTTGATTCGAAACTATCTTCGCTTCTCTGGCTTTTTTTAAAGAGGGAGCCTGAAAAATTTACATTTGCTTATCTGACTCCGACAAGCACACCAACTTTCTTTTCCTTCTTCTTCTTCTTCGTTTCTCGCTCTCTCTTTCGCGCCTATTTTTACACAGCTACAATCGCTTTCCATTAGTCTATGGATAAATTACTTCTAAGTGAGAAATCGATGTGCGCGCGATGTGATCAAATGTGAATGATGTGATTAAGAAGAGAGCGAGAAAACGAGATGCTCGTTACGGAGAAAAGTGAGGAGATGGAGATGGAGACCGAGGAAGAGAACGAGAAGTTAGTAGAATCGCGATTCACTAGTGAAATATCATCGTCACGTCATCACCAATGCTCAGCATCCTTCTCGACATCATCTTCGCACCTCGGTACCAGGCATTTTTTACCTGATCAACCATTAACATGGTCGACTCGCAGCATCAATCTAGTCATTTCCACAGTGCACTTTCTCGCTCATAACTACCTTGCTTGCATTGTGCTTACGATCTCGGTGCTCTGCTCTCTAGCCGCGAGTGCTGAGAGACGATACGAAATACATCACCACACATCACCACCATTCTATGAGAAGCGATAGCGATAAGCAACATTTGGGCGAAGAATAGAGGAGAGCAACGCGCAACATTTACATCGACAGCGCGCCGTATCTGTCTTGAACATCCGCAATGTAGTTCCGCGATAACGTGCCTGCGAATCGCTATCAGCACACAAATCCACTGGAGTTGAGCAACTCGCAGTGCCATCACCAACGAGCAAACTTTTTTTCTGCGACTACTGCGCGAATGCGGCGAGCAGATAGCACACTATCAAGATTATTATTATCACTCTCATATAAAGCAATGGGGCGAGAGAAGAGATGCGAGCAAGACAGATCAGAGGGGCCGAAAGCGAGATGCTTTGTTTGGAAGGTGTTTGGCCGAGCGAGATATGCCTGTGACGAGTGCGATAGATAATACGATCCACATGTCAAGCACACAGAACAGTGCTCAGGACTACGTGTGGATAAGGATGCTGGGCTTCATGTCGTGTTCAAGACGCGAGAGCGCGATGCGGATGCTGGAGAGGTGTTGCGTCAGGCGAGTGCGTGCGATCAGCGCCACTTCAGGGCGCGCGTCCCGGTGGTCATCGTGGTGGCACGCGGGCATGCGGGACAATACAAACAGGGTCGCGACAGTTGTTGTCACTCGTCATCGTCTGGAGCAGATAGAAGCAGGCTGAGCAAAGTAAAGTAAAGCGGAGGCAAGGCAATCGCACGATCGCATGGATATCGCACATCAGCATCTCGTCGCTCGTCTCTGGTCTCTCGTCTCGTTCTCCGTTATCAGCTGGCATCGCCTCTCTCTTGCCTCTCTCTTGCCTCTCTCTTGCCGCTCTCCCGCCGCTCTCCTCTCTGCATTAATGCCTTTTAGATGCTGGAAATAAGTTATCGAGCTCAATGCATTGCCATTCGCATTGGGAGAGATCGCATCGCCATAGCTTATAGTTTGATAACATAGCTCGATGATGACGCTGGTGGTGTTTATCAGGAGTTCTTGTTCTCCTTGGCTCCTCGGCGCCGTCATCCGCAGCCCTTATCACGTTCATCGCACTTCGTCGCGATCGCAGTCCTGATAGCCGAGCCAGCTATGAGCCTCGTAGAGACGTTCGCTATCTCTCTTTCGCTCGATGCTCTGCTTCGTATTCGTTCTCTCTCTCTCTCCGATCACACAACCACGCTTATCAACTTCATATCGACTGAGCTTAGCTTTTTCTGCCAGCCCAATACAAAGTTTGTTTTCCACCAATTATGCATCGAGCGCTTATCTCCAAATGAGCCCATTTTAAACGAACTCGAAAGCCAAGTGTTCCAGGATGGATGAGAATACTGTCCAAATATGGATGCATTGGGACACGCAACTGTGATGCGATTCTCAATGATCGGTCATCATATCAGTTTCTGTTGATCTAGTCTGGCAATATTGTTCTCAGGTTGGGTCTGGTCTGCCTAGTTTTTTGGCACGTCACACATGGCACGCTATCACGTCTCTCACGTTCTCTCACGTCAGTGCCATACTATCGGCAGTCGATCATCAATTACGACTCCTTAATCGAGCCTTTCATCTCACATCAATGGCGACAATCTCGTCGATTTATCAGTAGTGCGTTCGCCGAGCACATCACAAAGGCAGAGAGCACAATTGGTGAGAAAATATCGCTCTTGATTTGCCCAACTGATTAAGTTAGTTAGTTCGTTGAAGTTGTTGGTGAAATCTGATGTGCGAGCAGCAATAGTGCGAATAGTTCGTAATCAGCACCCTATCCCGAGCTTCCTTCTCTGCAAATATCTCTCTCTCCTGCCTGGTCCTTCGTCCGTATTGATTTTAACGGCTGCACTCGCATTCGGTGATAAGCATTTCCAGTGATAAGCAAATCTCTCACAGCAAAATTCGAACTTCACTCGAGTTACGAGTGCTGTGTCGCATTGCTATTGGTATCGAAGGTCTAATCGTCAGCAGCACAATCACAATCATGAGACTATCTCGTGCCGAGCTCAATTACTATCACCCTTAGACATCGCTAATAATAAATGTCGTCCTTAAGATGCGCGATTTGGTCGTGCACTCGCCCTTTTCCAACGAGTTCCACGATCTGAGCCGATCCGAGCCGAGTCTTTTGCTATGGACGTCACTCTCGTTTCACATGCAATTACTTGCTAATTAATTATGTCTTATCAGCGCGTGCATCAGTCACACGCATTAATCGTTAGACATGCAAAAAAATTTCGATTAATTCCCACAGATGACGATTTGCGTCAAAACAAGACAAGGAAACCCGCGAAGGTCCCGAGACGGAAGACCGGTACAGGATTGCATCAGTTCGTTGCTCATTCGACGACTACACACAACAAAACACCGTTAGAAAATAAAGTTTCAGGTACTTTTCGAGTACATTTCTCATTATTATGAGCATTGTTCGAAGTTAATCAACTCGCTCGCGGTACTCACGTTTCAGCGGCTTTGGATTCGATTGCTTGCGACGAGACATCAAGAAGCGGCGTCAAAGCCACGTGGATGTCGAATCCAGATGAAGGCGGTAAACTGGCAACAGACTTGGCAAGAGGCATGAAATGCAGAGGTGGTCACGGCATCCACGACGTCGACTCTACACAATCTAACACTGTGCTTAAGCTGTTCTGGAGAAGAGGAGAGTCGAGCACGCGAGGAGTGATTCTACGAGATTGGTGACGTCACAGTTACGAGGCGGTCTGATGGTCTGATGAGGCACTGGCGAAGACTGGTGAACGACGAACGCGGCCAACAACCAACAAGCTGATGCAATGCCAAACTTATTTACTTACTTCTTCTTCAACAAGTTCTCGGGTAATGATTAATTTGCCGGAAGTTCGAATCAGACACTTCTTGCC
>JAGGCA010005923.1:46165-57555 GCA_022876805.1 Osperalycus tenerphagus | reverse complement strand
GAGAGAGAGTATAAAATCTAAGCACACTCTTATCGTGAACAAAAGGAAAGCTTGATAATTATAAGATCATACCCCTGACACGGGTCGACGGCGATGGCTCGCGGCCGTTCCACTCGCACAATCATCACGATTTGCGTTCCGTCCATGTTCATCGCATAAATGCTTCTATTGGCCGAGTCTGTCCAGTAGATCTTCTTCGTTGTCCAGTCATAAGCAATGCCTTCGGGATTGATCCCCTTATTAAGAATGACATGGGTTTCGTCTCTCTTCTCGATATCCATGTACGAAATGCTTCCTTCTGGTCGAATTTGAGTAAAGAAGAGACGTTTGTTCGTGTAATCGAAATCGAGACCGACGACATTCGTGAGATTTCCTTTTGGCGGGAATGGTGCGCTAGTCACTTTCACATCCAGCGAGACACTACGAATTTCTCTTCTCGTCGTAAATACCAAATACTCCTTGACGTCAACACAACTTCGACGATCATCGGCGAGTGTTCCTGAAGCACAGGCGCACTTCCACGGTATACTCGTTTCATCGGGCATCGCAAAACATAGCTGATCGCACATCCCGTTGCCGAGCTTCGAGCACGGCGTCTCGCCAGCTGGTTGATTCCGAGCATCGAATATGACAATGTCTCGCAACGTGTCAATATTGGACTTGAATGGTTCTGGCATTCGTGTCGCGTTTGACTCGGCCGCATATTTGCTACCCTTGAAAATTGTTCTCAAGTTACGGTCGACCCAGTAAATGCTGCCTTCCAGTACAGACAAGCCATAAGGAGTTGGCAGATTGCGCCAAATGTATTGCCTGCGGCCGCCACTGAATGAAACTTTCTGAATGGCATCTTCTCGAGCGTCAACCCAGTACAAGTCGTGAGTGGCTAGATCGATGGTCAGATCTCGCGGATTGCTTATTCCCGTCACAACGATCGGAGTTCTGTTTGTACCATCCAGCAAGGCTTTCTCAATTTTCGGAAACTGGCCATAATCTGCAATACAGATTGTGCGTTAATCTAAATCTAATCTAATCATTCATATTAGTCAACGACCAATCTGATTATTCAAATCATAAATTGTGATGAGTACTAAATAAATACTTACCGATCCAGTACAAGTATCGTTTGATCGGATTGACAGCAATCTCTCGCGGTGCGTCGGTTGTTGTTTTGAGCAAAACCATCCTGTTGGACCCATCGAGCCAGCACACTTCGATGTAGGTCTCATGCGGGAAAACGTTGGTGAAATACAGATTGCCAGCAATCCAGTCGATGGCAATGCCGCGAATTCCATTGCTTCCAATACCGTCTGAGATGATGTGTCTCCTGTCAGACCCATCCGGTTTCATGCGGAATATGCCATTTCGCTCTCCAGCATTGAACTCCACCCAGTAGATGTGTTGCTTGGCTACATTTACATCCAAATGAAGAATGTTGTGACCACCACCAGCGACTGGTTGCATGGCTTCCGCATGGTCTTCAAGACTGAATCCCTGCATTCGAGTAAGTGAGGAAACGACAGCGAATGACTTGTAAGCCTGGCAGTTCGTGTCGCCATCGGTTCTAAATCCAGTGCTGCAGAGACATTTCCTCTGATTATTGACCATCGGAATACATAACTGTTGGCAACCTCCATTTCCATTCCCAATCCTGCATGGATGATTATCAACACCCGGCTTCTTGCTGTAGACCTTGATATTAGTCAAAGTGGGTGCGTTTTCCTCGAGTACGACAGGATTGTTCCCTTCTGGCAGATTCACTCGCACAATCTTCTCGTATACGGAATCGAGGTAGTAAAGTCGATTGTTGTAAACAGCGAGTCCTTGCGGCTTGGCAATTCCGCTGTTGGCCGACACGATGGTGCGACGATCTCTTCCTTCGGCGTCGACACTTTCAATACTGCCACTATAGCTTTGGCTGAAATACAGACGTTTGTTCATTGTATCGAAAGTGAGAGTTTCGAGCCGATGCAGCGACTCCCTGACTAAGACAGTCGAATTCGATCCGTCCATGTTGGCTTTGGCCACCTTCTGTGGCACACCAACACCTCCTTCATCGAGCCAATAAAGCTTGCCTTGAGTGGGATCGACAACAATAGCTTTCGGCTTGGCAACACCCGTCTCCGTGCCGTCGTTACTTATAATAACGCGCCGGTAATTCTTGTCTCCATCTGTTTTAATTACACCAATGTTCGATGCCTTCTTGTTGCCGATGTAGATGTTTCTTCCGAGCCAATCGAAAGCGACGCAATACGGAGCGCCCAGGATACCGTCCGGCAAGAACTTGGTATTGTTCCCTCCTCGCAAACTAACTCGGTACAGTGTCCCGTTCTCCTTGTCGTCATCCCGGAATTGGATCCAGTATATTCTATCTTCTTGCTTGTCATAATCGAAATCGTAACCGTTTTCGATGCCGATCACCGGCGTGAAATAACCGGTTGACTTGTCATTGAGACTCAAGTCGACGATCTGCGTCGTCTTCATCACCATCAAGTAGGGTGTCTCCACTTGAATGCATCGACCGCCAGCTGTAGTTCGATCTTGCCCGTATCCCGGAGGACATTTACACGAGAAGCCTTCGGGCTTGGGTGATAGCAAGCAGAGATGCGTGCACGGCGCCTTTTCGCAAGGGTTCGATGAATTCGGTTGCAGGACGGGATGATTGACGTGAATGCCTAGCGGCTGACTGACTAAATGCGATACGACCGTTTGGTTTTTGCCGCGAAATTTTCGGCAAGAGAGCACTCTGTTCAACTGTCTATCAGTCCAGTACAGTGTGTCCTCGAATATAGTCAACGAGTGCGGATGAAGCAAGTAGTGATTATGTGCCAAAACTTGCTGCCGGCCAGAACCGTCGTAATTGCAGAAATCGATGTAGTCCAGTTTCGAGTCCGCGAAATAAACTCGTTTCGTAGCAATATCGAGTGTGATACCATTTGGCCAGTAGATTTTCGTATTGACAATCACTCGTCTCATGCTGCCATCCATTCCGACTCTCTCGATGCGCGGATTTTCGCCCCAGTCAGTCCAGAACAGGACTCGCGCTCCTTCCCTTGGGTCAAGTGCCAGACCGCGCGGTTGGCTGATGTTCTGAGCGATGAGCACGATGTGATTTCGGCCTTCCAGTGTTGACACTTCGATTGTCTTCAGACGCGAGTCGACCCAGTACAAGTTATGCGCAACCCAGTCAATGCCGAGTCCTTCGACAAGATCCAACCCGCTGCTGACCACTGTTTCAGGCTCACTCGCACCTTTCTTTAGTCGGAATACCTTCTTTGCGTGCATATCTGACCAATAAATGGCTCCCGTAGCCATTTCTGAAGCGGTAGCGACGACATTTTCTACTCGAACTGGAACTCTTTCCAAACTTGTGGTGTTCAGATTGGCGATAAGAATTGATCGTCGGTTGGAGATGATCAAGTACGGGTTACTGTCACCTGAGCGATTGACGGTTTTGCAGAACGTGTGGTTGATGAGCTGATATCCGGTATCGCACTGGCACTTATACGATCCCTTCTCGTTGAAACAGTGCTGACTGCAGGAACCCACATTATCGCACTCGTTCACATCGACGCACGTGGTCGTGTCGTTCAGTCTCTCGCCCGGTGGACACAGACAGAGCGGACCTAACGGTGTTCGGGTGCAGTTGTGAGTACATTGATTTTTCGTGCAACTCGATAGATCACATGCTGGTCCTTCATCGGCTCCATTCGGGCAGTCCGGCTTTCCGTCGCACACTTTCGTTATGGCGATACATCTTTCCGTAACGTTAGGACACTGCCATTGACCTGAAGGACAGGTAAACGTCGGCGGACCGCAAGCATGTCGTGCGTCTTCATCACTGTTGTCACCGCAGTCATCCTGCTGATCACATATCCATGACTTGAATATGCACTTGGAGTTGTTACATTTGAAATGGTTCGCAGGACATTCGATTTCGCCACAATCATGTTCATCATTTCCATCTTCGCAATCCGGATTACCGTCGCAACGCCAATTTGCAGGGATGCATATGCGAGATGTTTGGCACTGAAATTGCTTTTCTGGGTCACACTGATTGGGGGCCAGCAATGGACAGCCTTTCTCATCACTTCCATCGCCGCAATCCGCTACTCCATCGCAGTGATAGCTTTCGTGGATGCATTGCTTCCGATTCTCGCACTGAAACTGGGACGCAGTGCATACGATCGGTGGACAATCTTTTTCGTCCGCACCATCGAAACAGTCATGGTCCGAATCGCATCGCCACGAATTTGGAATGCAGTGCCCACTTCCTGGACACGTGAATTGAAAGTAAGCACACGTCTTCTCACGATCACAGCCTTTCTCTAGTTCATCGCTTCCATCACCGCAATCGTTCTCGGAGTCGCACTTCCAAGACTGAGGAATGCATCTTCCATTTTCACATGCAAACTCGTTCGCTTCGCAAGTTACGTTGACACAACCTTAAAGAGAAAGAAAACAAGTTCAACAACAATATGGTTACATTTCTAATATTCTGATGCAGCGAAAATGATGGGATTAATAATTCGAATAGGAAATTAAATATAAATTTACCTGTTTCATCACTGTAATCGCCGCAGTCATTGTCTGAATCGCACCTGAAACTTGCCGGCACGCATCGGCCACTTGCACACTGAAATTCGCGACTGCTGCATGTCGCCTGCGTGCAATTTCCTGTTTCATCGCTATTGTCCAAGCAGTCATCATCACCATCACAAACCCAAGTTTTAGGTATGCACCTTTGATTATTACACGTGAAGTCCCACGAATTTGGACACGCTTGTACAGGTGGCTCTTTCTCGGGATCAGACAAACACGTCTGGTTATCGTCTGTCAATTTCTCTCCATAAGGGCACCCGCAACGCGCCACCAGACCATTTTCTTGCGTGTCATTGATTGGAACAGGGAAGCAGAATTTCTGGCACTTGGAATTATCAGGAAGGCAAGGATGCTGACTATCGATTCGTTGATTCTGCTTGCTGAATACTTTGATGCCGTAGAGACGATTCCCCTCTTCGACAGTGGATAATCGAGAAAAAAGGAGAGGTCAAATGTTAATTTGCAAAAATTAGATAGCAATTAGAAGTGTGTATCATTAATTTCTGTCATGTAAATATGCTGGCAATCACTTCATTTCCTGTTCGAAATCAATAAAGTCGTTCAGCTGACAATCGCAAGCACACCGTTCCTTGTCGTACATACACAGTGCTTACCTTCGACAGTGGTAATCATCTTCTCACTTGTACCATTAACTTTGTTCATTCTTAATATTGCATCGAGACGCCAATCAGTGACATAAAGCCAATCTTGATGAATTACTAAAGAAAACGGATGCTTGATACGCGGTGTTGAGATTGTCTTGACGTCAGTGCCGTCCAAATTGGCGTGCTGAATATGATCCAGGAGCGCATCGCACCAGTACAGACGGTCTGCAGCGAAATCGATGCTGAGTCCGTTGGGCCATCCCAGCAGCACTCCTCTGAAAATCATGACGCTCGAGCCATCGAGGTAAGCGCGACTGATATTGGCTGGACGGTCCCATTCCGAATAGAAGACGTATCCTCGGTTCGGGTGCACGACGATGGCTCGTGGACGCTTAAGATTCTTCAGAAGCACTCGTCTGTATGTTGTGTTTGTCACGCTAATTACGTTGAGAGTTCCTTTCCGACTATCGATGTAATACAGATTGTTCGAAACCCAATCGAGTGCCAGACCTGATATTTTACGGGAAAACAGTAGTCGCATGAATGAACTAAATCATTTATAAATGGGCTCATTATAGCTAGCCAATCAACTAGCTTTGATGAATCATCATTGCTGAATTGCATGTTGTTTTTCTATCGCTCTTGTGCTTAATAACATGTTCGCGTTAATGGCAAAAATATGTTTACGTTTCTCAATAACCTCTAAATTCAATTTGCTCTTCACAAGGAAAGGTTACGGTTGCAAGTTTACGATTCGCAATGCCATCGTCATTAATTGTCGCGTCAAAGCATAAACGAATTCTCGGGAGCCAAATGCGGCTGAAAATATTAAATCACTAAATTGCTAATACACAAACCTACCTTCAACCCCCTCATTCTGCGAAGCCAACACGTTCTCCTTTCCAGTGCCATCAACTTTAATTTTGTAAATGACATCAAGAATCACCTGAAAAGTAATGGATTATAGCATCGCAAAATCGCAAATGAATTAATTATCGAATGAATACACCACTATGTACTTACGTCACTGTAATATATGTATTGGCTTCTGGCGTCATAGTCGAGTCCAACGAATCTTGCCGAACGACTAACGACGGGCACAATGGCATCGGAAAAGCCTTCGAACTGCTGATTTAGGACGATGCCGCGGACGAACTTTTGCTGCGAGTATAGCAGAAACTCTTCTACTCGAATGCAAGATTTCTGATTTGATGCCAGTTGATATCCAATCTGACAAACGCACCGATATCCGAGATTGTGAGCACCTGTGCGAGTCAGCACACACAAATGTTGGCAACCGCCATTGTTCACTGCACACGGGTTCGGGACTGATGGTTGTCGAAGATAATGAAGAGTCTTTATTGCACGAGGTTCCTTTTGAACGGTCCTCTCACGGTAGATTGTCTGCACATCTGACGAATTGAAAATGTTCGTCTTCAGCACACCTTGTCGCGTGCTATCCGTCCAGTAGACGAAGCCCTCGAAGTACGCGATTCGCACAGGTGAAGGAACTTTCGTGCTGCCCCGAAGAACGGCGTGCCGCTGAGACCCGTCGTAATTCACTGACACGATCTGATCAAGTTGCGAGTCGCACCACAACACACGTTTGCCGACAAAGTCGACAGTAAGTCCTGATGCCTTGTAGATGTACGACGAAACGATGGTGGTTCGCTGAGTTCCGTCCATCAGCGCGCGATCGATGTTGTCGGCATCGGTAAAAAACATGTAGCCCTCGGTTGGGTCGAGTGCGATATCGAGTGGCGCGGTAAGATTCTGACTCAGGACGATGGCGTGCCGGTGACTGTCGCCTTCGATTTCGAACAAATCTATCTTCTGGTTATGAGTATCACAGACATATATTTTGTTGCTGATCCAGTCGACTGCGATCGAAATTGGTGTCCACTGAAATGGAACGCTTATGGGCTCGTTGGTCGATTTCGCTTTTCCGATATCGCTAAACCGCATCGAATGAATCTGAAAGACCAATATAGAGTATACACGTGGTCAATTCTGAAACTTGCTCAATTACCGTACCTTTCTCGTTTCAACATCAGACCAGAACAATAGATTCTTTTCATAATGAAAATCAATGCCACTCGCGAAAGTGCTGTTGCTGATTTTCTCCAGCGTGGTTCCTTGCGGATCTGTTCTATAAATTGCACTGTGATGGGCGAACAGGAGCCGCATTTCGCTACCTTGAAAGTGAATTGAAATTATTTTGAATATGTCAATATGGATTTAATAATTAAGATGACTTACTGTTGAGAGACTTGCAGTGTCGATGTCCTTCCAATATGTATCCAGGAGCACACGAGCATCTATAACTGCCCACCGTATTGGAACAGAACTGGTCACAGTATCCCCACTCAGAACACTCATCCAAGTCGATGCACGACCTCTGATCTGCTTTGTTAATGGTCTTTCCCGGTTCGCAGTAGCAGGTGCCGCCTTCCAGAGAAGGTCTGCACTTGTACTGACATTGTAGAGTATCGCACAGATTGGATGCTGGAATGCAACAACGACAATCACACATTGTATGATGATAAGGCATCAATCAATTCCTATTAATTACTTACAACATGCTTCTCTTTCATCTGCCGAATCCCTGCAGTCCGATGTTCCATCGCAGAGTTTCTCTTTGCTAATGCATTGTTTCTCGACGGGACATAAGAATTTGCTATCGGGACACGTTATGATTGCTGACGATTTGGAAAAATACAAGTTCATTAGAATATAAATTTAAATTAAGGATTAGAAGATGATAACTCAACTGCAATTGCTTTCATCGCTGCTATCTTGGCAGTCACTGTGGCCATCACACCTCCATTTAGCTGCCAATGATTAATTAATGCATTAATGATTGTCGACCGATAATGAGAGAAGATCGAATTAACGATAACGTTTAAGTAGCCCCGCGCCAAATAAACGTTTTGAGTACTAAAGTAGAAACATAGAGCAGCTAAGAAAAATTTCTGGATTACCACCGGTTGAGCGACAAATATGAACTCGATTACAGAGAGATTGTGTAATCTGAAGTATACTAACAACTCAATTAGTTAACTAAATAGACGAATGAAATTACGGACAAGGTCAGAGAAACCATTTTCGAATCTTACTGATCGCATTAAGTTAAACTATCTTAATTTAAAAAAATGAGTATTAGTATAAATCATAAAAGGAAAATTGACGGAAACTCGACTTCGGCCTTTCCCTGTGAACCGGCTGCAACAATCCCACTTCCCACGCCACGCGTTTACATCAATTAAATATTTCACAACTCATTCACTGTGTGAAAACGTGCACTTTGAAAGTTGTACAAAACCGAACCGCTTGACGCCATTTGGCGCCAGCAGAACTCCGTTTATATAATATAATTGTTATACAGGTAGGGCCAAAACTAACTGCACGATTTTTAATTGTGATAACTAGTCAATTTGTGCTCAGATTTCGTTCGCACCTGGATCATATTAATGAATATTTCCTGCTACTTCCGAATCTTCAATTGAACCGAATCTCTGAAATACGTTGCATCACCAAGCAGACGACTCTGGATAAAGTTGTCATGTTCGAAGAATTTGATGATAATCGAAGATTCGAAATATTGACTATCGAGTAATCGCACCCAAACGCTCGATCGTATTTCAAGCGTTTCACTCATAATGGGATTCCCATAGATTCGTGCGACTGTTTCTGGTTTTACATCTCACAATTTTGACACGCTAGACACAAAATGATGAGACATGCATGCAACAAAATAGCAGAAAATACTCTTTAATATGATCCAGGTGCGAACGAAATCTGAGCACAAATTGACTAGTTATCGCAATTAAAAATCGTGCAGTTAGTTTTAGCCCTACCTGTACATTTGTATCACAGACAGTGATTGATGTCTAGAGCATGATTAAACATGAACTTACCGGGTATGCAGATCGCGTTGGCGCAACGGAACTGACCATCGTGACACGGTGGAAAGTGACACTCTGTGATAAAGCCAGGATGCCACAATGCTTAATAATCTGAGATAAGGGCAGATAAAATATGGATATTTACCTAATTCATCGCTATTATCACCACAGTCATTCCAATGATCGCACTTTTTGCTCTCGTCGATGCATTTCAATCCATTGGCGCAGCGAAATTCATTCAACTGACAGGCTGTGCCGTCTGGAACACAGGAAATTGACATTGGTAGGGATCGGCATCAACATGATCGACAACATCAGTATGATGGTCCATAAATATCATTATCGTTATATTCTTACTGTTATCATTGCATCCTAATTCATCGCTCTCATCTCTGCAATCGTAATACCCATCACATTTCTTGATGGACGAAACGCACAGACTACTTCCGTTATTAGCACAATGGTGGTCAGTTGGCTGACACTTGCGATAAGCTGCACGACATTGTGTGAAAATTGCTCAATGATTATGCGTAACCGGTAACGTTACTTACCGCAATCTTCACTTTCATCACTACCATCGACACAGTCCACTACTTTGTCACACTTGTAATGCTTCGGAATGCAGTAGGTCTGATTAAATACATATTGAGCACACGAGAACTGATTGCTACTGCATTGCGGAGGAGGACATTTCTGTGGCAAAACAGAGGGCACAAGATTAGCGCAAGTGCTCAATAATTCCAATTATTAAGGATCTTACCTGGTGCTCATCTTCGCCATTCTCACAATCTCGTTGATAGTCGCACACCCATCGCTAAGACATTAAATATAGAATGAGCGAAAAGAAAATTTATTCAGTATGCGGTTTTCATTAGAGTGAGCATTATTTCATATGTTAATGTATTTGACTGTTCCAATGGAAATAATACAGCATTTATTATCGACGCACCTTTGGGATACACCTTCCGTTGTTACATCGGAAGTTGTCTGGAGCACAGCTCGGCGATACGGTTGTTGATTCTGCGAAAAGTACATTTCCTTCATCAGTTTGTTAAAAAAACTTCCTGATAATAGTTAAATAATGTGTTTCATCAGCTTTTTGGGCCTAATTCGAAGTCGCTGCTATGGCATTTTCAATGAGGATTCTTCGCTTATAACTATGACACAAGGTGCGTGCTGTTTACTAGAAACAGTGAGTGTCGCATTTCAGTCAACATTTTTCTGGTGGTGAGGGGGGCGTGCAATTAGGTTGTTCGGGGTCCGCACCAAGGCTACGGGGTTGAGGATCACATCTGGCGCGTGTGTGGAATAACTATTGCAATTACAGGCCTAAATGGATTCAACGAAACGCACTCTAATGTCCTTCGCACATTAAATTCAACTCCGCAACAAGCTGGCAATGTGCAAAGGGCCTCACTATTGAGTCCAGCCGTCTACAGGAACAAGGGATGACTTCCAGATACATTCAACAAATATTTACCGTCACAGGAAGTGCGAAACCTAATTCAAGCGAGGAGATCAAAGTGAACAACGCTTTGATCACTACGACAATTGCCGGTCGACTTCCTGCACGAAAAGCATTCATATCACGAACACGACATTGTCATTATGATACATGTTGGCTTATTGCACTTCAGCATAGCATAACACTCGTGACGAATACATCATTACATACATCACTAACAGCACCAAAATTACCAGGACCAGAAGTTTTCGTACCGGCTATTCACAGGCTCGAGTTGCCAGTTGCCCATAAGAAATGCATTTCTGAAATAGTTAGCCCATTAAATAGGCGATACGCGATTTCCCGATCGAGTCGTGCAGCACCGTCGTTAAATTCCGTCTTAATGTGAATAGACTGCTCGTGATGCCAGTTCGTCTTCGTCATCCGTGTTTATATTACCACACATCTCGTGTCGACAACGACGACGCCGATATCATTTTGTCGATGACAAGCACAACTTGAGCGGATCCTACGAAATTTAATCTCTCGTCTGTCTGGCATCAACCAACAACATTATCGAACGAAAGAACATCTTCATTCACGTTCATGGTGCCACTCGGTGCGAGTACATACAGATGTCGTGCATTAATCGCGCTGATGAGACGGCGCTTATAATTACGCGGATACTATGCTAATTGCTTATGCATAGATGTATTTCTTAATTGCAGTCGATCGACATGATGCATTCGCGTTCCGCACGCAGCGGTGCATGAAAGCCGATCGCGCTTCACTTTCTGGCAAGTGCAACTTCGTGATGTCAATCGTGCTGCATTTACA
>JAGGCA010005905.1:17333-29960 GCA_022876805.1 Osperalycus tenerphagus | reverse complement strand
AAAAAAAAACTGCTCGCGGTCTGATTATGATTTCGATTTGAAGTTATCGAAAAGTTGTTTGTGCCACGCGCAATCGACGCAATAGAATGACAGGAAAGCACTGCGAGAAATATTTAGCATTAATATCGGGCTTTTGAGAATTTCAATAGTGAAATGCGAAGAAAGAGAGAAAGATGTGGAAATAACTTTGCGGTGACTCTGCACGAATTGAGATCGCTCAATTCAATTCATGTGTGCGTTAATATCACAACTCACATTTCAATCGAGGCGCGAAGCTATGCATAAAACATGCCGAAATATTGCGGAGTATGAGAAAAAAAGCGCGACAGGAGAGAGGAAGTGAAGAAAGGAAATAAAAAGAAAATGAATTTGCAAAACTTGCCGAAAAGTTACCACAATCAATGCAGACGGCAATACATCAAGTGAATGTATAACAAGTTGCGTTCGGGTGCCGGGAAAGCAATATAAATAAATGGTGCGCTTATTGGTTAATGCTTACAAATATTCGATGGTGCGTGAGAATCGGGGGTAAGAATTTAAATTGCGAAGACCGAACCTAGGAGCAGCTTGGTAATGGCTGGGCATTCATGTGAAAGAATGGCCGAAAAAGACGTCGATAGGAAAAAATTCGGCTTCAGAGTAACTTTCACTTGACTTTTTTCGGTGACTCCCTGACAACAAAAGAATGCAACCATCTCACATGCCGGCGAATTTAAGTTTCTGCTACTCCTCATCACTCTTCAGCTCGGGTTCTTCCTCCTCTGTTCGTCAAGCTACTTCCAGAAGCTCAACGACAGCGATCAGAAATCGTTGAGTGAACGACTCATAATCAGATCTCCGGTGCAATACCGAGAAGTTTTTTGTCAGAAATGCCTCGACATCAGTTTCTGCTTGCTGACCACAAAAGATTTGCGGGAAGAAAAATTCTTCAACTTGTCGATGCTCGGCGACATGTCATATCGATCGAGACGCATCTCGCCGTCTCCTGAATACATTTGCGGTTTGACTCTTGGCTTATTCATTACATCGCAGTGAGATCGGGTGAGCAAAACCACAATGACGATGACGATGACACAGCTCCATCACTCGCGGACAGCACGTCAGAAGTGTAGCAGAGCGAGATGATTGCGCGAGAATGGGAAACAATAGAAAGAGAAGAAATTGCGAGACAATAACAGTAGGAAAAAGAGACAGTTTGAAGAGGTTGACAAACACGACACGACAACACAATGTGAGTGAGAATGGCTGTGGTAACCAAATCACGTAACGCCTGGTGATCACAGTGACAAAAAACGACTTTGCGAGGAGACGAAGGTCTGCTCAACACTATGTCAGACATTCTTGAAGACGAAAACAAGAACATGGCAATTGCAGCGAGACTGTGGCAATTCAAGTGCGAATTCATCTCGATCTCGGCACTCACAATTCAGATCGACGGTAACGCTGGTTGATGATGGCAATGATATGTTGTTGTTGGACGCCTGACACGTGAAGACGGCCATCAGGTCGTGCCGCTGAAGTGACTGGATTTCCAGCTCGTTTCTCAGCGTCCCTGCTCGGGTCACATCGTAAGTGTCGTCGAGCAAGACGGACTCTCGCCACCAAGCCAGTTCCGGTCTCGGATTTCCGCCGTCCACTTCGCATACGAGCAGCAGTCTCTCTCCCTCATTATAAGGACCAATTAGACTCTGGAGCGGTTCTCCTTTCTCGTCCATAATGACGGGCTTCTCCGGGGGAACTGAAACAAGAGACGCGAAAGAGAATGACGACGACATCGTCATCGTTAGGAATTAATGGTAATGCGCCCGGCGCGTAAAATTCATCTCGTTTCGTTGCACACTCACTGATTATCTTCAAGTAAACGACCGAATTTCGTGATCGGGCTTTCCTGAAGTCGACACGACATCGATATTCTCCAACATCATCTTCGACGAGCTCCTCCAACTTCAGATATGCGGGTCGATCGATGGTATTCATGTATAATCGACCATCATCGACGGCTTTATGTCTCGCTTGACCCAAATGGCCTTTCCTCGAGTCGAGACTGCACAGGGGAACGGTAGAAGATGGTGAGCAAGAAGAGAAGTAGTAAAACAGAAATGACACGATAATTCAATGCGTAAACAGAGCGAACGGAGGCAAATCGGGAAGACGCGGGCAAGAGAGATTAGTGTGCGATCGATCGAGTGACGAACGAGCGCAGCCAAACCCAAATCAACCCCGATGGATGGGCACGTCGAAGTGCGGTCAGAAGAGCACGAAAATCAGCCAAGAACCAAGAACTTGTGCGTGACATTACCTGTAAATCGGTGTCGCCGATTCGTCTTTGTACCAGAGAATCAAGGAGACAGCATCGTCAGTCGGTGGCGTGACGTTGCAAGGTAGAAGCACTGTTCCGCCAAAGATCCCGATCACGGTGCCCGTCGATGAGTCTGTAATCAGATTAACCAGAGATCAGCTCGTCAGTTTCCCGTGTTCGCAGTTTAATTAGTGCACAGCGTTATGAAATGCGCTTAATTACACGGCTATTCCGTGATGCGCTGCTCTGTGCTAATCGCTTTGCCAGCTCGCTTTTCTGATGATGCCTTTATCTTAATCCCGCTGCCGCGAAATTATGTTGAAATTATGTTTTGCGTTCATTTCGCGTTAATTTCACGCCAGAGTCGTTTTATATCTGCGATGTTCTCGCAGCGTTCACTCTTTCTCTCTTATTTTGTCTGCTAATTACTCGCCTTAGTTAGGCTAATGAAAAAAAAACTTTCGCCAGCTAATTTCCCTTTTAACCTTTGCATTTGGTGTTCCGTGTTCCGCTACGGAAATTCTCATGTGGAAAATAAGTCAGTTAGTTGATTGTGTGCGCCGTAAAAAAGTAGTGATGAGGTGCCCGACAGCTGAACTAAATAATGGAGTTTAGCATGGAAAATGAGCGCGACAGAGAGACGAAGCGGCGAGAATAATTGGAAATGTGACAAAACGAAAGGCGTCGCGGCAAAGTAGTGTCGATGTGCAGGAGGCTGAGAAACAAGGAAGCGAAGAGACACAAGTCGGAAGCAAATTCTCGAAAACGATGCCGTGCAAATGCCTTAATGACAAAAGAAAACAGAGCACGAGGAGCGTGCAAACTGCTTCTGTCATCATCACTGCACGACGAGAGTACCAACCGCCGAAGATGTGCGTAAAAAGTGCCGAGGTGCCTATTTTTAGCGGTTCGCTGCTTCAACTCGACAGCGACGAAGTACATCGAGTACATCGCTGACACGAAACATTTCACTGATGATTGTCATTACTGGCTGCCATTACTACTTACAATCGCGTTATTAGTAAACTTTTCACTTTTTCCAAAAATTAACTCTGTTGCTGAACTCAGCATTAGTCGTTGCTAGGCAATATTAACCAAATCAGATGACAGATTCTCAGTTTTACAGTTTAGAGAATTTCTGTTTGTGTATTACCAAAAGTTTGTTATGGCCTCTGTAATGCATATGAAATTACAGATTTTGCATGAGTATGAAAAGATAAACACGGGAATGATGCATGAATGTGCGGTGTGTGTGAATTATACATTCGGTAATGAATGAATTGCTAAAGGAGTGATTTGCATGTTGATGGGCGTCATGATGAATTGCAAAGCGCGATGCCGCTAAGATCATCAAAACATGAATCATTTTCTAGTCGGAACTTCACTTCATATACTCGGAATTCTGTCTCTTGGTTTCTGTTCTCTCCGCAATCTTTCTTCGCATCGGTTTTTCACACGATGTGATCCTTATCGACTGATGATTTTCTTTTATTCACTCGTTCGCTCATCTCTTCATGGACATGGACATGGACATTGAAGATCGGTTTTTTTGTGCGGGCGGCAAAGATTTTTTTGACATGGCAACAGAAGACTGCTGCATTTTCCCGGCATTAGCATTGTTTTGAAGAAGACACAATACAAGCTGACTCGCCTCTCGACATTAATGTTACATAACATCGCATCCACTTCAATTCATTCCACTTCAATTCATTCCACTTCAATTCTCGCTGCTATTCATTTATTTCGCTCCTTTGCTTACGATGAGAAAGAGAGCAGCGTAAGATACTGAAAACTTTCCATGCATTACTTTACTATGCATTTCTTCAATTCGCAACTCCGACATTTGGATAGACTTGACTAGATTTATTCATTTCTAATCATTGCAGTCGAAGATGCCCATGACACTGATGTATTAGTATTCCAATGTTGAATTACTTTTATGGAAAATCTAAAATCGAAGTAAATGTTGAGAGAGAAAATGAGCCTGAATTGAGAAATTCCCATCGCACAAATAAGAGGACCAGCAGTGAATAGTACAGAGTAAGCAACATGTAATAACTTATCTAATAACTTATCTAATAACTTATCTAATAACTTCCTTCTTTTTTGCTGCTTTTCTCCGATTCGCGCTGCAATCTCTTTGCATAAATCAAGCGGCAAATAAATCGCTCAAAGGCAGTGCAACTGCTAGCGAAAGATATACAAAAAAAAGCCATCAAAACGTGATTCGTTTTGTCATTGCCGTTAAACAGGAGAGACACCAAGCAACCAGTTTATGATGATGATATTCTGTACGCAATTCAAAATCGAGCTGACCGTAAATCGCGAATTAAATTAGACTCACGGGACGCTTATGGGCTGAGAAGAAGCCATATTTCGACAGCAGCCACTGTCTGGAATGCCATCAACAATCACCTTTTAACAATTCCTGTCTATTGCCGACTCTCCTCTCTCTCCCCTCTCATTCTACACACGCAACAACACATTTTTGCACTCTTCTCTTGTCATATTTCTTCCCCGAGCTCATAACTTTCTATTCCCGAGCATTCCTATGATTTAAGCAGTTTTCCTGGCCTGTTCTCAGCACCCAGAATTTGTTCTCCCACTATCAGGCAATGATATAAATGATTCCCGTGCCTTTGTTCTCCCTTGACTCTGAAGCAAAGCTACGAGGCGTTGCTTTAAGATCGCCCACTTATCGATACTGCTCGCGAACGTCTCTCTTACATTCCGCTGCCTCTTTTTCATCTTCACTGACTTTGTCTGTGTTTAGAAGTGGCACATAAAAATCAGTCTCGCGAGGCGGCCACCGATGCAAGTGTTTTACCAGCGATAAGACTCCATAGGTCGGTATTGGGCCACACCGACACTAAACTACGAGTATGTACCACAGCTGCATTAAATGACTGCGAATTTTCTCTCTTCATATTTTCCTATCATCTCTCTCTTTATATGGGCGCTTTGTTTTTGTTTACAGAAATGCTTTACGGATTTCGCGTCACTCAAAACTTTAATTCTCTGATCGCTGCTGCAGCCTGGCAAGATTTTAGTTTTTTTTCGCAGTTCGTCTCACGTTTCCTTTAATCCTTCTCTATTTGCTAATATCTTTACGAGACGCAGCTACAGAGATGTCGATCGAATGGGTTTAAATCAATTTTTGATGGGACACAGCAAAAATGTGAGTAGAGGAAAGGAAGACAAGTGCAAGAGAGGAAAGAGGATTGTGACAATATTTCAGCATCACTCTGATGTCGTTCATTGTCATCTTTTGTGCATCGGGTAATTGAAGTGACACATTCAATAAAAAAGCCCTTCGTTCACTTAATCCACGATAATAAGCTCGGCAGGAAAATAATTTTGGTTGACTTTGACTCTGTTCTCCCTTTGGAGGAACCGCGCTCCTCGTTTGCTTCATTCACTGATGACTAGCTTACTCAAAATGAACGTTTTTGGCAATTTCCAAAATTAACTCTGTTAGCGTAATTTGCTCGCCTCGCCTCGCCTCGCCTCGCCTCATTCCTGGCCCACCATTAAGTGAGTGACTGCATGAATATAGCAATTTCAGGAATCTCATCCTTCAATTTCACATTAAGTTTAGCATCAGTCATGCTCGAGTAACGCGACTACATTCCGCTCGCTATCTGTTCCCAAACCAAACGAATTGAATAGAACACCATTAAGACGAAGAAGATACACTTCAATCATCGAGCACTTTGCACAAACAACAAACACGAACCATTTTCGTGCACTCGATCTCGATCCTTTTGGCAGTGGTTCGCATTTTGGCGACCCGCTAATCGATCTTGCAACTTCTGCTACGTTTGTATTCTTCCACGGGAACTGATCTGCGGCTCCCTTTAATTGGTGCCTCAGCGCAACCATTAAACCGAATTCGACTCCTGTGTCATTTTGTCTAATTAGCCAGATTCAGATCACTGATATTCTGTCTGCGATTTTGCTCTTTGCTTGCCACCAGTGTCGATTTGGAAGTTATATGCAATAAAAATAGTTTGTTGTCGCGATTAATGATGGAACGATGAGTGTTGTTTGTTAACGTTTCGACTGCGAATCAGCGATGGTGGAGATAATTTACGAGGAGCAACCAAAATGTGACAATAAACCTGCTCTCTTTGTGAGCAGTTTTCCGATTTTTCACGTGCTACTCTTCGTGTTCATATGAATTACTTCGCTCGTTTCCCATCGTAATCTAAAATTAGTTGTTTGAACTCTTTGCATTTCTGCCAATTGATTTACGCGGCCATAAGAATGTTGCGCTGGTGGATGGGCTAAGAAAAGACTATAATAGAGCATAAAGACAAAAATGTCTCGAGAATGTGGAGGAGACAGAAATGAGTGGACGATATGCAAAGCAGTGGCGAAGAAGCGCGTCGAGTTGTGTTTAATAAATTTAATAAATTTAATAAACTAAATATGCACGTGACAAAACGAATCTCGCGCGTCACGTCCATCACGCGAAACGTGGCAAACGAGAGAAGTTCATCGCAGGTCTGCCCATCCAGTTACCGAATTCTTCCCGATGTCTGCGTCCCGGAAGAGGAATGACATCAACCACCCGAAGCCGTCCGCGAGTAGCAGCGGCGGACAGCACATCACTAACGACAGGGAACCTACCAGCAAGAAGTACTACAAGAAGACCTACATGGTCGACTATTTGAAGGCCCGGCGCACGGTCAGGGCCAAGGATGGTCAGCTCGTACATGAATACCTCGTCAAATGGAAGGGTTTCAATGACGTCGACCACTGCACTTGGGAGCGTCGCGAGTCGTTCGTCGGTTCGAAGGCTGTTGACGATGCCGATAATTACGATGCTCTCATCGATAGTCTCTCCACGAATTAATCTCCACTCTCAAGATGGTGGTCACCTTTTACCGGTGATGTTTCTGATGAAGAAGACATCACTGAGTCACTCATAGTCGATTCTGAAATTTTCAGTTTAAATTGTTTACGTCCTTACGAAGTTTTTACGCATTACGTTTACCGATCTCTCTGTACCGTGTGATACAACAATTAGCAAATCACAATTCAAGTCATCAATCTCAGATACAAATGACGAACGCGCGGAATAATGTTTGACATAAAGAATGGCAATGGGAAGGATGAAAGAGATCCGTGAGTGCAATTATTCGAAATTAATGTGAAGTCCATGTAAATCTGCTGCACGCTAAATGATATCTGAGACTTTTCAGACACCCAGCACGCGGCTGTTTATGTTCTGCGCAGTATTTCCTAATGACGTGAACATTGTTCACGATCAGAGAGGGAGAGCAGCTGAAAAGTAGACGAATTGTGATTCCATTCTCGAGTCAGGAGTCTCAACGTTCACCAGCAGCATAATTTCAAGTGCACCTCTATTTTCAAACCATTATCGCGTTTGCTCGACTTGTTCTCGACCTACACACACGAAAACGAGTGTTGGCATTGGCGATGATGCCCTGTTCTATCCGCGGTACGACTGCGATGTCAGGGGTCAGATCGGCGGCAGAGATGTGCATCTGCCATTTACCACCGTCATGATCAACATGATCAACATCACGGCAATAATAAACTTGTCTTGAAAGACCACACAGGGAGCAGAGTAGCATCGAGCTGATCAGTGATGCTGAGCACACGATGATGGTAATGGTGATGGTCATGCTGATACCGATGACAATGATGGTTGTGCATTTGATCGAGTAGCACAAGCACAAGCATCTGGTTAAATGTTCTCCGAAGACTTAATTTATAGCGCCACTGAACCGGATGTGCACAGTCGATACAAATAACGGGCACAGAAGCAGAGAGGGTGTCAAACAGAGCTAATCATCAACTGGAAATGTATATTTTCAGAGCCCACCACCACTATTTTCGCCATAAATGTTTATATTAAGGTCACCCTGAGGGTGACAGAAATCCAGAAATTCTAACTTAACACGCCCGTCACGAAACTGTTCCCAGTGTCTTCTTTTCTTTGCTCGACCCACAATTAACGAGCCCGTCTCGCACATCTTCATCTATTCAGTCACTCTCTTATTCGCTCGTTACCGTGGTGGTCGGTCTCTCTCTCTTCTTTTTTTTGCTACCATGTCAACTCATTTAACCAGGACGACGTGTATAATCGTACACGGCGCGTCGGTATAACGAATCCGTCGTTAGCACAGTCTAAATATTTATACGATTTTCGCACAAACATCGCGCCAGTGTAATACACAAAATGCTCTGCCATTGTTTGCTGGCAGAGCAATCAATTAATAGCGTCACAAATCTCGTCGCACACAATACCGTACACGTGTCTAGATTGAGAAAGCGAACCGGAAGTCAGCGGTAGAACTGATGTATGGTATCTCATTTCCGACTTTTCAGTTTGTTGATAGAAATAGTTAGCTGACAAGAGTTAACCCGAACATTAGCGAAGAAATAACGAAGTACGCTCGACGACGGCAGGCAGGCATGAAAAATCATTTCCTTAACTTTAGCAGATAAGTTCATTAATCAATTTGTCGAAATCACGTTAAGAGGATGAAACGAATGAAGGAGTGCAGCACGAAGCGTACCTCATTGACTGTTTGCGATGCCAAAACTGAGGTAGGCAGGCAGGCAGTCGGGCCAAGTTTAGTGGCAAAATAAATGAATTTTGCTTTCAGGGCAGTAAGCAAATTAGCTCGAGACTTTGTTTTAATAATTCGCGAAAGGAAGGGAGCAAAATAAACAAGAACCTGACTTGGTGGATGCACGAATTTGATCGCTATTCTCGTCTCGTGCTTCATTGCGATTTGTTTGCGTTAGACACGGTCAATAACGGAAAGAGTTATAGTGAAACACATTGACAGACTTCTGGGCAGGCACCTCTTGTACGAACTGTTAATTGCTTGCCATCAATATGCACTCGAAATGGGCGGCTCCCTATTCGATTGTAAATTCAAACAGCGACACGTCTCACGTTATTGTTAAGTGCGAGAGGCGCGAACGTTTCGCTGATACTTAATACAAATGAGCGACATATTTCGCGCGAAAACGTCAATTAAAATGCGAGTTAATGACACAGGTTTGTTCGTGCGCAGATTACATACGAGAGCTTAAGCGAATGCCGCAAATGTGTAACATAAACAGTGAAAAGGCGTCACGTACAAAGTAGAAACTAATATTTTAAATTCAATCTGATTTGCATGTCTTCCAGCGAATGCACTTTTCGCGTATGCAATTTTCGGCCCGCAACGAAGATCGATGACGACATTTCGGCAACGCCGCTCCGGGATTGTGTCGTTATTGAAGGAGCATTTTCGATAATCACTCGAGACTTATGACGCCGTGCATGCCTGAACGGAACGCAAAAAATGATGCACCAGAGAGGAACACCTAGAAAAAGTCTTCGTCATTTACTTGTTGTTTGTAAGCTGAAAATTGCGTTTAATTCCGTTTCCGAGCGGTGCAGCACGCATTATGAACAAGTCTTTCGGCGAGGTTCCCAGATTATGTGAAAAGCATGACGAAAAGAGAATGGAGAGGAGAACAATAACAATAAAGCGATGCAGGCCGCCGTTTCCACTCCTCGCTGTCTGCGCTCATAAATATTATCTGGTAATGAGCTCGCCAATTACATAACAGAGTGCAGATTATCTGTGAACACGGCGAAATGGAGAGAGCAGAAGAGCCAAGACGACGAGCAAGCAGGAAATGAGCCTGTCGACGAGATGCTTCTCGGCGTGGTCCTGACTGCGTGGGTAGAGTGAAGGCAGAGAGATCCACATGCAAACTGGAGATAATCACTAAATAAGCTTATCAACTGTGTTTGCCGATACTGAAATGGTGCAAAAAAGGAAACCGGTAATGATCATAATCGGGGGTAATGATCAAAAATAAGGCAGATGAGAGGTTTCAAGTCAAGCTAACTATGATCGGAACTATATCTGTCTATTAATAGGATATCATTCATAAAGTCTAAGTCGACAGGCAACGCAAAGATGAAAGATGTGGGCCGAAAATATCTATCTATCAATATCGTGATGCCAAAACACAACTAGAACAGCCCATCCATGACAGGGAGTTGTGGACAAAGTGAAGAGGCCGTTAGAGATGGCTGGTCATCCGCAACAAGGTCGAGCAGTGAGATAGAGAAATGGACAGAGAGAAATGTCGGTGAAATATGACGCAGCAAACTTGCTGGGAAAACTTGTATGACCGAAAACACCCATTAATGAGCGACAAGAATTGCGTTCATTTTGTGTGCTAAATAAATTACGTTTAATGTGTTTTGCGCCATCGTAACTGATGATGAAAATGAAAGCGGGCAGAACGAGTGAAGAAGAGAGGAGAGAGGAGAGAGATAGAAGTAGAGACAAGCAGCGTGAAAAGAATCCGGCCAACAGATAAGAATGAGAACAGGACGATGGAAAGAAGATGCAACGCAATAAGAGAGAAGAAGAGCAATCATCGTGATGATGATGTTGATGGTGAAAATAAGCGATCAACGGCACGGGCACTCCGCTCGCCAAGTGTGCACACTGCACGACGTCGGATGACAATCTGCCACATTTCTTTTGTCATCCAACTCTAAATTATGGCTTTTATTATGCCGCCGATGTTATGCGTCGTTCACGTGGCGCCCGACGCGCATCAATAGACGAAATTGAGATGGTGAAACGCTAACAAATACGTACCAATTTCACCTGTCTTGTGATTCTCTTGTGAAATGGGTAATACATACACGATGATAATGCAGTGCAGGCGACTATATTAGATATATGTTAGGTGAGCAACAGAATTTGAGCGAAACGGGCACAGCGTTTCATAATAGGTTGATTGCACAAAACGGCGAATAGCACGTGAATGCATTGCAGACTCCCTGCACTAAATCTCCTAGAAATAGGCAAATTTCTGTCACGCAATCCTAATAACAGTGCGAAGGAAATAATCTCTGCGAACGTCAGAGAGCATCGACAAAAGGACCAGCCAGTGAAAGTGATGCACGGCAATAAAACGAAATTCCATGTAGGGGAATGGAGGGCCAATGCTAATGGGAATAGCGCAAAAAATTGGCACCCACCAACGACAATGTCGTGCATCGAGAATGCAATTTTCGGACACTACGTCGAGCGCTGAGTGTGGCATTCATTATGATGGAGCAACGCGCACAAAGATCCAGCAAGAAAGTGCACGTTGATGTGTCGGAAAATCGCGTCTCATTCATCACACCATTGAAAACCAGCCAAATTGAGTGGCCCTCCGAGCGGCACGATACTCACGTCAAAGCATTATTTTAATTGCAGCAAGTCCGACACACGAGCACAGTAATGCTCATCATCTCGTCGCCATTTGTTGCCTCTCGAAGGTCTCTCTCTCCATTTTCGATCCTCTCTCACTCAAGCTCGTCTCCATTCTCTTCTCTCAAGCACTCCACTCATTAATCATATTCCTAAAATCAAGTAGCTGTTTGCTTAACTTATGCACGATACTTTGTGCTCGATCTCTTTTACTTGTACTCGACATAGATGAGAGTTATGAGAAGCCGAGCCGCGTGTCATGCAAATGGTTTGCCTTCTCTTGGCGCTCTTCGCCCGACTGGAAGCTGTCCCACTTTGTTAAATATGAGCGACGCACAGATGAGTTTGTTGCGAACAGGGCATAAAGAATACGAAAAGCGATGCGAGTAAAAGCAAAAATATGAGTACGGAAGACAGAGAAAGGATGAAGAGAATGAGAAACAAGCAACGATCGCGGCAATAAGACGAGAAAATGCGCGACAAAATCTCTCCGTGCTCGCGCTTGACATACACGGTGCGCAATGTGCTTTGCATAATATTTTCTTGTCGCCTTCCGAAGCTGTATATTCCATATATTCAAATAAGTGTCATCGTTCCACAAGCGCAGCAACGCTGCATAGAAAAATTACCATGGAAGATATTGGACAATATTCCGACATAAATCAGCACGCGCAGAAAATGGACAAAAGTGTAGATCGCAACGCGCGTCTGAGAGCACATCATCAGGAAAAAGTTCGAGTTGAATTCGACTCGAGTTGGTTTTTTTATTCGCCATGATCGTTATGTTTCTTCATGGTTCGTCTTATTTCTTCCGCGTTGCCACAGCTCTGTTGCCCTTTCTCGATACTGTTCATTCAGTTTGCGCACAAAGCACATTGCACACATTGCACATCGTGCCATTGTACTCGTAAATCCCTTTTTATGTCTAAGACCGTTTTTTGAATTTCTCGAGGCGATAAGGATGACGATGGAAGATATCTGCTTGGAAAGGAGGCGAACAAAGCGCGCGATGCAATTTCTTAACTTGTGCAATTTTTTCTCTTTCGTCTTCTCTAGCTTGCATTTCCCGTG
>JAGGCA010005897.1:18372-28651 GCA_022876805.1 Osperalycus tenerphagus | reverse complement strand
ACTACAGGCTTCAACTCCAATTTATTGCCAACAGCGCAGCGCAGCGCACGTGATGCGATTTTATTGCTCTTCTCTAAACAGGCATTCTGGTATGGTATCGAGTTGCAATTCTCTTCCGCGTTTGCCCTACTAACGAACTATGGAATATTTTTCTTTGCACGTAATTATCGGTTATAAGGTATCGCACGAGGTATCGATGACCATCATCAGGACGCGCTGGCACCACGAATAGTAAACAATGAACGAGTTTTGAGAAGTTGGAAGCGGTGCGGACTGGAATCGCTAAAAATAGAGAGAAGCCTTCAAAGTTGGAAGTTCCACTGCATGAGATGCTCGTCATGCTGGCGATGGTGGCAAGACGAAGGAGACGTGTCGTAGGAGACGCGAGTCTGCATATGTTAGAAGCGGAGGTGCGCAAAGTGAGATGTGCACAGAGATTGCCAATGTCGAGAAAGATGGAGAATTTTCCTGTTTCGAAGAGACGAAATAGAGATGCCCAAATCCAAGTACGATGAATGAAAATGCATAGCAACACATTGCCGACAGGAATGCCACGAACGAACTCGATGCGCGAACTCCTTCTCGGAAATGTGACATCCGCTGATCTCCATCGCGATTGTGCAATGCTGGTGGGTGCAGAGATCGCAGAACAATGACAAATTAACGACAAATATGATGCGATCTTGCATCATGTTCACGTGCTAATCACGATGTTTGCGCATCTGGTCTATGAGTCCTGGTAGTGCTCGGCGCCATGATCTGCACCCAGTGACGCAAAAATAACAGAACAGCTCACACAAAGTAGTGCAAAATGGTAAACAGCGATCAGCCGTTGAGGGTGTGGATGCGATTCCCTTTCTGGGAAACCCTCGCCAAACACGCATCAAGGCTGATGGTATGGTAGCAGGGCAAAGAGTGCGAGTCGCAGGCAGATTAGTTCGATTAGTTAACTAACGACACAAATGCATTGTTTACTTTTCACCTACCTCTCACCATAATGCGCATCTCGCATTCATTTCTCTCAACTCAACCCAATTAGCGAAGTACTTCGCTGACGAGAACGCGAATCTAGACCAGAGCTGATTCACATATTTCGCTGGGTTTCGTGTACCATAGCCAGGAAAATATCGATTGAACGCTGAACGAGCGTGGAGCACAATGCGAATGGACTCGTAAGGCACACGTGAACCGATGGAAGAGAACTCTGACTGAGAGAAGTGCGCGAAGAGCGAGGAGCGATGAACGCCTAATGACAGAGCTGTTCGATGTGATGCGATGTTGCCACATCCACACGACTACCAGAGTAGACTCTGCGGATACTCGAGCTCTTGTTCATAGTACACATGACTAACACGTAAGCGTGCGCGTTCGACAAACACGAACATCTTCTTCCATCATATTTACGAGCGAGACCGTGCAGGGTGACCACATCGCCCATCTCGGTTTAAAGTCCACTCATTCCATGACTCAATTACAATTACAAGTACAATTAGAAATATGTTTTCTTCACTGAGCAGATATTTTCATTTTCATATCATTATATGTTTGGAAACTACGTTTCACGACAAAACCAGATGACAAAGTCAATTTCATTCTGATTGCGCGCACAGATTTAAAGTGTTGCAAAGAAGTGCCATTGCAGGGTTGGAACGTAAATCTGACTAATTAAACCCGATTCGTGGAACCAGGCAATTTTAGCATTATTTTTTGTAAGGCAGGCGAGATACACGGAGAGCACAGAGGAATGTTACTTATCCAATAGAATGAGTGATGGATAATCACTTACCAACAGTTGATGTCTTCTTCACTATTTCTGTTGACTTCTACTCTGCATTTAAGATCACCTACTTAAGTTTTCGACACAGAAAACAGGCGTCCTGAGTGGATGAAGCAAAATTAACACGCTTTGCATGAGGCAACTCGCATGGAAGAGGAAAGGAAAAGGAGAGCGAGACAGACGGTTTACGAACATCGAGCAGCCACTTATAAAAGCGATTATCTAAATAATTGCTCTCCTGATCTGACAGTGTTTGTGCGTGGCTCATCCTCCTTATCGTTAGAAGTACATATTTACCGAACTGCTAAGCAATTTTGGTATGCCTAGGCGTTTGAGAAAAATAGAATGCATCGTGAAAGTAGAAAACTAGAGCACGGTTGCTAACCGTCGATTTGCGTTCGCGGTCTGACAAGCACAATGCGCATCCGAGCCAAAACAGCACCACGTGCATACATAGTTAGTTACGAGAGTCAAGTCAAGTAGGCCACTCATTTCTAATAAGATCGGCATTGTGTGCTGCGTAATCCAGTCCTAGATACTTTGCAAAAGTGAACACTCACGACCAACGAAATAGGTAGTGACAAATTGCGCAAGTTACGCATATCAATGAGCGTCGCGACATCTAAAATTTAAGCACACAATAAAAAAAATAAAAAAGCCGTTTTTGGTAACAACTAGATGTCAGTCTTCGTATCACGCAACAGCACCAATGCCATACGAGCGATTAAGAAACTCGTAATCCGCGGATAATGCTGCGTGAGAGTGCGCGCGACAAGCACTTCCCACTCCATCTTTCAAACACGCAACTCAGATTACAGCCATCTAGCAACAAGGTTACGGAGTGCCCAGAAAAGCTTTCCAAAAGTTTTCTACTCCACAAATTCTACAGCCATGAAGAACCAATTAAATAATAGGTACCCAATCTAAGATTTTCGCGATGAATTTGTTACCGCGAGAATCAACTGGAATCCCGCAGATTCAGTTTGATGAGTGCCAGTAAGTCAAGAATTCAATCATGGTCGTGTGATTTCCCCTCAATCCACCACCACACAATTCAATTGCTCGCTTCCCACAGTAATGCCGACTTGATTCCATTCCATTCTTTACAATTGCCTGACCTCGCCTGTCTAGAGGAGAGACGTTGTTAAATTAATATTTTCGTTGTTGTTGTCGAGTGAGTCGAGCGTCGTTCGAACAAGAGACACAGAGAGTGGTTATTCAACTTTGTTTTATCAGTTCATTATCTCTGTTTGAGATGTTACGGATCAAGCAACACCAAGCAATACACATTGCCGAGTAGACCGGGCCAACTCAGGCGTAGCCTCGGTGACAAACAGTGCCGACATTTCCGGTTCGCAAATAACGACGACTCAAACTCGAATACTACCAATCACTAAAATTCTTAACTCTTTCTCGGTCTTCTCACCGTAAATCGAATCATTGTCTAACGTCGATCACAGTGAATTGATTTTTTTTCTTCCAAAATCACAGTCATCACAGTCCGTTTGGTGTCTTGAACTTGAGAGGTTGTTGCAACATTTCTTCTGTCCGGAACTGTCGTCACGCGAGAGGCATTCAAATTAGCGTTTCGTGATCGTACTGTTTAAAAACTTTAGAAATTTTATTTGAAGTTAAAAATATTGTCTCGACGGTTGCGTCGCATAGGCAGTTAGGTTGTGTTTGTATGTGTGTTTTGTATGCTTGATCGAAGTCAAGTTGAAACAACATTGAAAAATGTTACAAAAGATATCTCTTGACAAAAACAATGAAAATAATTATTATTATTATTAGAATTATGATGGATTAGAAAATTTTATGCTGGTGTGAGTCTGATGATTTAAAGCACTTGTTGCATAGCTCCATTCGATTGGAATCAGCATTAACACAAATCATAACTTAAAAAATTGCACAACGCGATCAGAATGCATCAAAAGTTATCTCCGCTTCCCTTCTCGTTTTCTCGGAGTCGCTCGAAGTAATCGAATACCAAATCTCGGAAATTCAATGGGTCTACATTCTTGCTTAACAGATCGAGAACAAACCAGTCGCCAACTTTAGATTTGCTGATGATGGTAGCCAATGCATCCCTGTTGGCCAGTCGACACCGTGATTGAGTGGCCTGAAATGAAAATCAAAACCAAGTTCGCATGGAATCCGCTTGACCGATTTGGACTTACCATGATGCGCATTCGCGTGAAGCAGATGGTCAGAACCCGGTAAAATAGGGCCACAAAGCTGAGAATGGCGAGGATGTAAAACCAAAACCAGAGGAAGACGTAGATCTAAGATGGAATGGATGTGAGAATAGCGCACATTATCATCACTTTCTCGTTTTCGTTCACGATATTGATCATACATCTCAACATAGCTGTTGTACTTTTCTGCAACTTTCACTAATACTAAGGGTTCGTACCTTTTCATTGACGATATTTATAGGCAATATGCACATTGCATCATGACGCTGCACGTCACCTGATGAACCATATCTGAATAAAGAATAACAGGTCTGTACTAAAGTTCGTGCTGTGGCCCAATCTCCGCTAATTTACCGGTGGAAAGTACACTTTGTTAGTCGCGGGAAGACCTTGATCATGGGATCATAGCGAACCGACCAGTCCCACTCGGTGAATTGTATGACCTAAGCGATAGCCCGATAAGCAAAACCATCACGAAACGAAAATCTTTTACCAACCTTCCAGCCGTAGGTCGTGAACTGTCCACCGAGGAACCTGAAGTGAATGAAAAGATAATTGTACGGCTTAGTAGAAACGTCACTTGTTAAGGTACCTATCCATGATGAACATCTGCAGGAGAACATTAACCAAGTTCATCAGCTCGGCGAGACAGTACATGAAAAACGACGCGTTGTGATTGTTTATGTTCTTTATAAGATATTGAACTAGCAGTCGTCGATTTTGTGCCTTGGTCTCGTCGCTCAAGATCGGATTATTGAGGTTGAGCATGATGTTGCGAATGCGGCCACCCTCCATCGCTTTCTGTTGTGTTGCGTCACAGAATCACAAGTTAATCGTTGGCCAACATCACCATCGATCACTCACCCAAAAGTAGCGAGGTATATAAAACAGCAGCGCTTGGAAGAACAGAACGAAGCACCTGTTCAATACAGAGTATAGCGGTCATTTCGAAAATTCTCTATTTTGTCCGGCTCTTCATTCTCGGAACCAGAATCAATGTATTCGTATTGTATTTAATTATTTACCAAATAATCTCAAATTCGAACCACACTACTTACACCCACTGGTAATACGCATGATAGATTCGCTTTTCGCCTGGTGTATATTTGTCTACTCCTGGATATGGGACCTAAGGGATATCATTATTGCATCATTAAGTCACATTCGCATGTAATGTAATTAGCCAATTCTTGTAGAAAGTTCATCAACTTACTTCCACTCCTACTTTTTTGAACCACGCGTGCTCTAAACTGAACGTGGTATGAATCCAGCAATACGTGTCCAGTAAACTAAGACGATGCAGGTTAAATCACAAAGCGTACCCTTGAATTGTCTTAGTAAATAATTAGATGAACTTACTTGCTCGGTATGTCGTCCTTCGATATGCAATCTATGGGATCACCGAAATACTGGCGACCAGTCACCATTAAGCTAAAAGCTATGAGTATGACGACACTTGCTTTATAATGCAAACGAAAGACATGATTGTCGATCGTATAAACTCTTGGCTTGATAAAAGCCTTAAGTCCACCAAATAACTGATCCATGATTTAAGGAGAAATCCACTCCTGTCCTCTTGAACACGAATAAGGCACACACGATCACGATCACAGGCAAACCATGAACGCGTCACTTGTTCGTAGTCACCTCACCTCACTACTTGTTCTTGCATAGAGTTGGGCGATTAATTGCGCTCAACTCGACGACTGAGTGCCGCTAATCGGAGCACGAAGTTGCACATCGACGTCGATAGCGCAGTACAAGAGCGACACATCGACACCAACGATGGTTGACTGACGACTTCTGGATCTTCTCTTGTAGGGAGGCGTTATTTCGTCGTCGTATCGTATCGTTGATTGTAGTATTCGTATCTGGTCGGTCCGGCACCAACTTATCGTATCACTTTTTGCCCGACGTCGCTCCAGTCGTCGTTCGCTCGCCTCTCTCCTCACCACGGTGATACTTTGCTCGATTCACACTCATGACGAAATCGCAATCGCAATTGCTTTGCTTAATGCAGCGATCTGCCAACGGGCTGCCATCGAAGCCTAAACGACTAAACAGTTCCCGAAGCAAAGCCTCTGCCTCTATTCTGGTGGCCCGTCACTCTTCTTCCCTCCCTGTTCCCACCTCTTCGCAGGTGAGGCGAGTTCACCGCGATTCCATCGATGTAGCTCCCCGATGGATGGAACACTCAAGAATTCGCATGCAGTCACAGTCACCACTGGTGGTTCGGCACCGAGCTTGTTGCTGGCCTCGAACTATGTATGAAAACCTCACCATCGAAGAAGCAGTCCTTCTTCTACGTCTTACAAACAGAACTGGTTTCGTCCGCATGGGCAAGCAGGCATCACCACCATAACCGCCATCATGCACCATCATCATTCTTCGGCGAACGTTGTTCTCTCTCGTCTTCGCGTAACTGTCTCATTGTTGTGTTTCACTTTAAAAACTTAAAAAAAACCAGTCCTGGTCTGCTCAGCTTGGCTCTGCTCTGTCTGTAATTTGCTTGGATGTTTCAAAGGCCCCGCTCTCAATTTCGTTGTTTAGTTGAAGAATTCAGAGCCAACCCTTACTTTCGATACGGTTCATGTAACTTGGGGAAAAAAGTCACACGATGACCTTCAACTTGGCAGGCATTCATCAACGAAAATATCCGAAACTAATATGAATAGCGAATCGATGCAAATTTTGTGTATTTTTCTTATCGACATTAGCATTTCTTCGGGCAGAGCCCAGAGAAGAGTCGCATGTCAAACGCGAGCTCGAACTCGAGTCTGGAAGTCATTCATAAGTTGCGTAAAAAACGTGATGGAAGAAAACAAAGGACTACTCGATGCGAAGGCCAACCACCAGCACAGCATTGTCAGTACCGGAAGTGGCAGAGAGAGAGAGTCCTGGAAACATTTAAAGAGTGGAAAAAGAGGAAAGCGGAATTCTCGTTGATCACGTTTCCATTGATAACGCAAATACTTTACACACATTGCACAGACACACGACAACGACATTTTGCAACTGGATTGGCATTGTTATCGTCGTTACGAATATGTGCGACGTCTGTTAGTGCTCGTATTTGCACGTTCGTCAAACTCCAAACAACATTCGAATCTGTTTCTATTAACGTGCCCGGTCTCAATCGACATAATAACGTCGTGGCAGGTGGTTGATGCCAAATTTAATGAGGTTCCAGACGAATCGACTCGATGCTTCGCCCGCAATTTTCCACTTTCTGGTTGACTTCACGACTTCTTTCTATCGCTCTTTTCCTCTGTAGCGGGCCCCCGAAAATCAGTGCGAAGTCACGTATAATTGTGCTGACACTAAACTGGCAGTTAGGTAAATACACTAGTAAATTATGATTATGAATTGATTGTGTTGGTTCTGGCGTTGAATTTTGTCGGTTATTGGGTCTCGAAGACCATCGTCAAGCGCGCACAGACATATTTGCAAGGCGATACACGATGATCAAAGTCTAATGGCATGCATGGTTAGTCGATGTCTTTGGTGTGCCGAGAGAAGCCTAGCCAACCGCCGTCGAAATCGAAAACAAATGATCAGCGAATGATAAATTAATGCTGCCGACTTGTTGCTATGCCGTTAACGATGAGCAAGTATTTCAAAACGGTCACTCCGAATATGCATCATGCAGACCGCATTAACCAAGAACGTATCTAGACAGTAGAGGAAGAGCCGTGGCTATAAGATGCGATATCTCCTAATGTTTCATCACATGGTCGTCGCGCATTTAATTGAAATTGATGTCTAAATTGAATGAAACCTTCAGCCCGCATAGAAGCGCCGTTTGTCTCTGCCTGAAACAACTCGCCACTATCCTTGATGCATACCAAATCCAACTCCAATCTGGCCGCTGGATGATCGCGCCCAGTAATCGCGCGCTGCTGCATGTTTCATAATTATTTGCTGATCACGTATGCATGTTAAGCATTTCACATCTCCGCTCACTCTCTCTTCATGAAATGAAGCCGTTATGCAAGAAATGAATTCATCTTGAGATAAGATTTACACGAGGATAGTGTTTCGTGCAATGGGATGCTTGGACTGCTGTGAAAATGACAGAAGGATGACGGGAAAGAGAGGAATGGCGCGATGGATAATTGAGAATGCAAATTTAAATGTCGGATCGGCTTGACTTGTTGCCACTTCGTATGAGGAGTCATATATTAAGCAGTCAGGAAAGATAAAGAATAAGTTATTCGCTTGCAAAACCATATTTGCTGTCTTTGCTGTCGGTTCAAATCGAAAACGACTACGTGGTTGCCAAGTTACGAGTATTTATTATATCGCCAATAACCTGCATGACTTTTGTGTTCGTTTGTTCATGCTGATAGAGCTGAAATCGCACATAGGAATTGGGCACACAAACAGGCCAATATCGTAGTCCGCCGTCTTGTATTTCATGCAGTATCTCACGCACAATCTTTTCCACACTTTCCTTTATTTGCTTACTGATTATCTCCGTGTATATCAAATCTCGTTGCATAGCTCAGTGAACAATTTCTCTACATCAAGGATTTCAGTTATCATATCAGAAGGCATTTTACTTCACAGTCTCGCCAATCAACTACTTCGGATCTTTATTGTTCTCATGTCCAAAATCCACCTGTGTGCATATATGGCGAGACGATTCTCTCTTGCTCTCTGTCGTACCCACTGAATTCATCATGCCTTTTGAGTTGACGTATGGCGCAAGAAGAGACAGAGATCAGGTTCGAAATGAGTGATGATACGAGAAAGGCAATTACGGTAAAATCAAACTCGTTTTGCATTGCGTGTCATCCTAGTGAAATATTCTCATGAGAAGATCGTCTGACGATAATTCACCGGTGCCGGAAAAGTATTCACAGACTCACGCATTCAGGTTCATGATCTGAAGCTGCAAATTCGCCCGACAGATTGGATTAGGAAACTTCCAACCACTAGGTTTTCGATATGTATGCAGCGCGCTATTACCAGGCAACCAATTTAGGCATTTCCAAGAACTTTATCTTCACATGTTTGACCTGCCAACATGAAATCCGCACAAATATTTATTGTCTATTTTTCATTGGGCCAATCACTTAAACTGTTTACTTGATTGCGAAATTCCTCAATCCGTCCGTCCCGTTAGCCTCGCTCATCCAAGCAATTAACACTCGCGCCAGTACACAGAAAGCTGTTGTCAGCTGCACAATTGGAGCCCTTCATTGCTTGCAATGTTAATCACGCAGCCCTTTAACTCAATGCCATCCGTTAACTAACCGTATGAGACAAATTACATTATAATCTGACGAGTCCTTGATGGCAAATTTCATGAATGTAATCATCTCGCATGAAGTGGCCGATTGTTGGTTGTTCATGTCGAACACGAGCACCCACGAGTCACAAGTTCCAGGGCACGATTTTCGGCTTTTGCATACCAAGATTGTGACATTCCACTATGCTTTCATGACAAACGCATTGACATCGATGCAGATTTCTCTTATTTACATAATCAGCATCATTTTTCAGCTTATGCAATGAAAGACATGCATTATGTTTGCGAATTTGCCCGTCTTTCCGGTTAACCTTCAAAAGGTCTCTTCTCTCTTCCTTGTAATAAAAATCTGCCGAGTCAAGCACATCTTGAACTTAATTAAATAGCTCAGCAAGTTTTCCACTGTCTGTGGTTTAGTAACTTGACCGATGCTCTCTCTGCAGTCTTGAAATTCGTGTTTCTTAACGTGAAATCAGCAGATTCATTCATCATGGCGGATATTAACCGCGAGTTACTTCCGTCGTTATCGTTCCGCATATAGTTATCGGACAGCCATCAAATAGCGATACTGTGATACGAATCGTCACAATTTGACAATATTGAAATAGTCAGTTGTACAAACAAAGCAACGTCTCTCTTCTGTCGTATGAGTTTGCTGGTGAAAGCATTCTAATTTTCGTCGGGCGTCGTTCGGGCGTCGTTCAGGCGATGTTGGCCGTTTCATTGAGCAATAAATGCGAGATCAGGTTTATTGCACCGAACATGATACTCATCGCGGATTCTTTCACTGTTTTTACTTTTACAATCAACTCGATGCCAGCCTCGTGCTCGGCTGTGTTTTTCTCTACATGTTATAAACATGATTCTTCTACTATTTGGTGGTGTCACAATTGCATTGAGGCATCACATTGAGCGCGTTTCATGGTGCTATGTCTCATCAAGCTAATGAGAATTGACGATAAAGTAAAACTGCGTCACTTGAAAAGAATCGCGTGCAAGACCAGACAAAATACATTGCTTGTTGAGCACTTCTCAAGAAAAACGCAATCATTC
>JAGGCA010005888.1:3482-15249 GCA_022876805.1 Osperalycus tenerphagus | reverse complement strand
TAGTTAAAACACATTTCTGACCGAGTTTACGAAAGTGACGGAATGCCGACACGCGAATTGAATCAACAAAGTGTTAAGCGATCAGTGTAACAGATCGTGATCAACGCTAAAATGCAAAGCATGCTAGCAGACCGTCTCTGATAAATATTTTAGTGAGGTGTCTTAATTAATGAAAGCGCTACCATCAGAGCACAGGAGCAAGAGCGAGGCGATCGAAGAGGAGATAGAAGACACAAAACCAGCAGAAGCCAGCGAGAGCCAGCGAGAGCCATGGCACAATGCCTGGTGTACCGAAACTTGGGCGAATTAATTTCGGGCGAAAGTTTAATATGAATGCTCGCACGTGCGAGTGGTGAGCGTGATGCGTTCAAAAGTTGATGCAATGATGCGCTATTTATTTGTCAAGCGAACATTTCCGCGTTCCGAGATGCGAGACGTGTAACTAGTCATAATCGCCAGTTCTTGGAAGCCATCTTCCAAGTCAAGTCAAACCAATTTGACAGTGTAATTGACGTGAAATGACACGAAATGAGATCGGCGTGCCGCCGACTGTTTGCCTGTTTACCCGACAAGACTTAGAACCAAGTGACTGACATTTGAGCTCGGCCAGATCGTTGTTGTCACGATGCACATGAATGCCATCATCTCGGTCTCTTTGTCGGTCTCTTTGTTTTCCTGCTGCGATACACGAACAAATGAAGAGACTGCTGTGATTTAATGCACAGCGCGTCGATCGACGGCATTTCCAATGCGAATGCCGGCCAGCCGATCGGTGTGCTGTCCATCCATGAATGGATGCCACCAAACTGCTTATTCTCCATCTCTGATTCCGTTTCTGTTTATTGTAATGCCTTCACATATTTCATGTGTCATTGTCTGTCTCTGCCATTTCAGATACGGAGACATGGTACCAGCAACGATAACTGGCAAGATTGTTGGAGGAGTTTGTTCATTGAGTGGTGTGCTGGTCATCGCGCTCCCCGTTCCGGTCATCGTTTCCAATTTCTCTCGCATATATCATCAGAATCAAAGAGCCGACAAAAGAAAGGCACAAAAGGTACGTGACAGGCCTGCCACTGTTTTGTCTTCGGTTCTTCTTCTTCCTCTAACGCCGTTTATGGTTATGTGCGCTCCATTCTGATTTCGTTCCTGGTCTGTTTCCTCTTCCAGAAAGCTCGAATGGCGCGAATCCGGATCGCGAAGGCGACCAGCGGAGCGGCGTTCGTCAGCAAGAAGAAGGCCTGCGAGGCTCGTCTCGCTGCTCAAGAAGCTGGCCAAGATTACGACGACAGTGGAGACGACATCTTCGAGTTGCAGCATCATCATTTGTTGAGGTGTCTCGAGAAGACAACGGTACGTAATTGTCCAGTGTCATAAATTTCCCATGTTCGTGCCGCGTTCCTCGTCCACTGCCGACGTCAGATGCTCGCCTGATGTCCATCTCAATCTCGATGTCGTTCGCGATGTCCGTCTTCATGTTGATGCTGATACCTCGTCCTCTCCTCGTCGTCTACCTCTCGTGTTCGATGTCGACTGTAAATCACCGAATCGCGATGTTTATAGCTGCACCTAATGCTCACCGACAAATACAAATGCCGATCAAATCTGGCCTCGCGCATCGGCCGGAATAAATCTTTATTGAGGTGCTGCGGTTCGAATTCGAGTTGCGTTCTGCACAACAAGAGAATGAAGCGCTGTAAAAAAATGTAAAATAAATGCGGGAATGCGGGAAATGGCAAATGGGAAATGTCGTATTGATGGAGATGGTGTCTCGACGAGAAATAGGTTCGAAGTGCGATCGATAGCCTGCATTCTCATTCCAATTCCCATTGTAGAGACCGAGTCTCAGCCTTAACTTGGACGACGTCGACTTTTGATTGAGTTGAGCTGGCCACAAAAATGTGACTGAAATGGAAATGGAACGAGACGCGTGATTCAGTGCACGGGCATTGAGAGATGGCCAGAACGTGATAATATCGCTCTAATTGTACCATTGACCAGTGGGTGCACCCGCCTGAAAATCACTGCCAATAAATTCACTGCTTTGCTGGTGAAATATCGATGAGCTTTAACGCTAAGTAATGGCTCTGATTCGGTATTTCGGTCGCGCGACTGCGTTCTATTCTCGGTCGGTTTTTATCGTCGACGACGTGCATCAGAATGGCGTAAATAAGGAATGTGTTCAAATCAATGCTTGTAGAGACGCAAATAGACCAGATTCAGCTACGTGACCACATTTAGCGCCATCATTATCCGACAATGGGCTCACTTGAAAGAATCGACTTCTGGCAAAGGTGAAGAAGCGTCAAGGAAACTGAATTTATGAAACTGAATTTATTTTGGCTCGTCGTGCGCGTTGCTTTAATACACCTCTCGAAATGGCATCGCCGAAAATATTAAAATGCTATGTTATCGTTTCGGCTCTTGGGGACACTCAAATCGTCTAGCTAGGAGCATCGAATGTTAGAGAAACACATCGTGAGAAGTGGCGTGTAGTCGTCGTCGTTCGATTCGGTTCGGATCATGAAGTTACCCTAACGCAAAACGACCAGAAATTCGAGCTGCCTAAATCCAAATCCCAGGAGTTGCGACGCGTTCCTAAGCAACGTGCGTCCGAAAATTGGCGACATTGCGATAATCTGGACGCTCTTATTAGCCCCCTTTGCCTACTATCCTCGGTGTCCTGTTCTTCGTGTCGCTCATTATTGCAATCGCGATAACATTCCGAGAAAACCGCGACACGAATGTGCAATTCGTGCAGTTGGCGAGCGACCTGCCTAATCTGTTTCTAACTCACCAGGTGAATTAGAATCATTAATCGCATTAAATGGAATAAAATGGTGTTAAGTTGGAGTAGGAATGACTGTTTGAGTGAGAAAGTGCGAAGGCAGGAGAAAAGCAATAAGATTAGATGTGATGAAACGCGAAAAAGGAATAGAATAACTGAACCAAATGCGAAGTGAAGCACTCAGAATCGTGATGACGAAATGTCGACAGAGAGATGACAGGCATGGCACGATGAGGGTATCTCGGCATCACTATCAGTATGATGCGATGCTCGAATCGATTGTCAAATTAAACTTTCTCCAATCACAACACTTTGGAAATCTGGCGAGCTATGTTTGTCTGGGTTGGTATCACTTTACTCGAAATCACTCGAAAAACTCTGTGATCCACATCCGAGCCAACATCAATAAGACGTAGACGGTCTAGACGATATTATTATGTTTCGGGGCAAATAACTCCCGAAACGACTCTAAAGTTCGTGACTTTAATGCCACCCAATTATGAACATGCCATTCAACTTTATTCGATTGCCCGTCTGCCGTTCGTTGCACGTCTCGTCTCGTCTCCTTGGCCAAATCGATCTTCTCAAATTCATAACTATCGTTTGTATAAATGTACAAATTCATATCATTTATACGCATTCTTTTTCACAGGACAGAGAATTCGTCGAGTTGGAGGTGCCATATAACGGACAGCCGAAAAGGCCATCATCGACGCCCCCAATGGGCCCGCTCCTGGCTTCGCCCGTCTCGTCCGTGGCGCGACGCGACAGTCTACTTACGTCCTGCTGTCGAGGAAGGTGTCGAAGGAAAAAGAAATACGAGGTAACCACGGAATAGTTATTAGCCATAATTCCTGACACAGTGTGAGGTCGTGCGAATGGTATCACTTGCAAATTAGGCGGTGTCATTTAAATGTGCGCGTTAAAATGGAGATGTGATGTCTTTCTGCGCGAATTTTATAATGAATTTGAACGGTGTCAGGTGGCTGTCTGTCAAGGCTGACACAAACGAGGAAGAGGCTATGAGGCGCTCTCATATCTCTCGCATTCCTGTCTCCATCTCTCTCTCACCGTGCATCGTCAGCATCCCGAATTTTGCATCCTCCATTGGTGGATGCTGGCTGACGTCAATGCAAGATATTCGCTATTCATAAATATTAATCGAGTTCTTCATTTGACTGTAAAAAGATGCAAACTTGCACAGGGCGCTCGTTTTGCACATCGCATGCAATATGCAATATACAAGGAAATGTGCGGAGTACGATTTAGTTCTGGTGTTCGTCGATCGCATCATTATTGCAACACACATACATAATGAAAACAGTACGACAAAAACGTTTTGCAGCGAATCCCAACCAGTTTTTATATATTCGACTGTCGCGCTTTTTCCTTTCATCATGTATCTTCATCATCATTTTCATCATCATTTTCATCATCATTCATTTTTCGCCTATCTTTCGCAGTTCTTTGTTTTTCAGCGAACTATAAAAAATTTCGGTAACTCGCTTATGGCCGCGTTGCCAGTATATTGACGTCGGTGGGCAATACAATTGTGCCATTGATTCGCGTAGTTTTCCATCCTCTCTGACCTGGAAGGAAGAAGAGGAAGAGGAAGAAGAAGAAGAAACGAACTGCGAATAGAACGAACGCAGTTCGATGCGAGTCGATAGACTCTTGATTTGAGCCATTTTCATGCCTTTATTCGCTCGTCTCTTATCAGCTCGGTCCAAGACAGATCTTTAATCAGGCTACATTGATGAGCACATGTTAAATCTTTATCCTTTCACTTATCTGGTTGCGTGTCTTCATTCTCCTTTGACAAGCAGTGCGCCTTCTCAAAGCTTGCCACTAATAACTTTGGCTTGTTTGCTTGTCTTAATTCATTTTTCATATGACCTTCAGATAAATACTTCTTAGAAATATCAACAACTGTTGTGACTCGAACTTGTGAGCAGATGGAATGCATGCACTCGATTTGTTGTCGTCATTCAGTTAGACATCGCGACAAATATCACTTATGGTGCGATGCGAGCACAGAGAACAGGCAATACATTCATTAATGATAATGGACGATTCACGATAATGGGATTACATTGCGATGCATATGCAGAAAGCGAGAAATTCACCGTACACTTTTATGCTAATTCGATTCCATTTTGCTGCCCTGATTAGCAACATAAAGGAGCAACAGAGGAAGAGGAAGAGTTGAACGATATTCAAGGCTCGTTGCCCAACAGAACCGCACAAGGAAAAGTAGACCACGCACCTGAAGGCGACCACGTTGTGGCCTCCGTGTCGCGGTCAAGTCAACACAATCCAGCCAACAGCAATCCGGGTGTCGTCAATCCGGACAATCTGAGCGGAACAGTGGCCGTCATCAGCATGCCGAAGGATGAAAGTTATGGAGCGCCAAGCTCGTCGTCGGCATCCGCATCTGTGGCAGCAGCGGCAACATCACCATCAGCATCAGCATCAACGTCGGATCCTGGACAAACGGTTTTGAGGATATCGACGCTATAGCTCGCTTCAGCACAACAGAGACTGTCAGTACTCTGTGAAGTAATTACGAGCGCAATATTATTGTATTGTGTTGTCTAACTATGTGCGCTTGAGAGAACCGGGAAGGAAGGCGACACAATTCCTTGATGATGTTCAATGTTGACTTCACAATGACGAGTTCACTAGCGATATGCGCTCCCTGCTATTGCTGATCACGATTCCGATACTGGTACTCTTACCGAATCACATTCAACATTGGAGAATCGAGAGTTTGCTGTAATCGAATTAGAACCGAGTTGAATTGAATCGAGTCGAATCGAATCGAATCGAATCGTTGTGTCCACTCGGAAAGAAAGATGAAATGACTGAATTTGATGCCACATTGACCGTGAATCTGATCATCTACCTGATCTGCTCACCTGCTCATGTAAGGTTCGCCTAACACAATTGTCTGTCCTTCCAAGTTATAAACAAAATTAAATCTCCAGATGTGCCATTGCAAAGACGTTTTGGGCGCACGCAAACCACGTACAAATCGCTGTGCAGTCGCACAACTCGTGCTACTCGACACATCCAAGATTGTTAATGAGAGTACCGAATTCTGTTACGTATATAATGTCGAGCAATTTGATAAATATATCTCTAAGCACACTTCTATTGTTCAACGAGAGTGAAATCATTATGTAAATTATTAATTACGTTCGCATCGCCCTAATGGTGCTGAAGTTCGCATGTTGGTTCGCGTTCGCGTTCGATCGACGGTCCACCATCCAAACAAGAGGAACGGCAATCAACTATTAACTACTCAGTGCATGTGTCGCTCGTTTTTCAGGCAGCTACTAAATTAATCTAACGAACAGAACAGAGGAGAACAGCCACCAACAATGTTGGTTTATTGTTTGTTGGCCGAGGAGTGCACGTCGTTTGCCATTCGACATTCGTCGTCCACCATCATCTATATCAGAACAGCGACCAGTCGACCACGACGCCACACCACAAACCGTCACCTCAGAATGCAGACCGTGACAAATATGCATTAACTCGATTAATCAGTGCGTCGTTGTTGTTTTGATAGTTTGTTAGCCTGTACACATGCCACATGCATACCGTAAGTAATCCTGAATCGCGTGATCCGCACCGATTATCATTCTGAGTCTGATCCTCCTTCGATTCACTGATTCGGCAAAAGTTCGTCGTCGTCGCAATCGCAACGCTCGTGTATTAGTTAACGAATAATTCAATTCACCATATTGTTATGATAATGACAATTCAATTCGATTAGTCGCCCCTTTTGATGGGTGCACAACTCAAATTCGGCCACAATCCATTTTAATGCGTTTAATTAAATTGTTACTGTACTGTGTCCCAGTCACAGTGCCGTCACTTCGTTGTTGTGCTCGTGATGGTCAGTCGTCAATCATGTTGTATTACGAGAATCAAGAAATCGGGATCAGAACTGTTATTCTGTCCTGCTGTCATTGCATGTCGTTGTTATCGTGTAGAGTTGTTAGACTAAGAACGAAAAAAAAACTTTTATAACTGTTGTCGATGTAAAAAATGTACCAGACATGGTATTTTAGCTCTATTTTGCTCTGAAATAATTGTGATTTGGACATGTACATTGATGAACCGCTGCAATGGGCAATTGGACTCTCGCTGTTTGTTTGGTTTGTTTATCGTCGTCGCATCCGCATCGTCAGTCATATTTGACGGCGTAGCGAGACAACCCATAAGATACACCAACATAATAAGTCGCAATAACAAGTCGCGATTGTAATGAGCTTTCAACGAGGCTCCAAGTGCTGTATTATGTAACGACGACATTTCTGTGTCGCGAGTCGTGTATGACAAATTAACTCTTTGTTGGAAGTTGCACGTCCATACTGATGGTCAGATGAGGAGACACAACATTGCGTTCCATCTCAGCATCTTTGTCTGGGTTGTTTTCCTCCTCATCGCGAACGGCAACCACATCCGCATCCGCTACTGTTACATTCCTGCACGTCAACTATGTACTCGCAACCAGAGACTATGTTATGTAATACAACATCGAGCTCTGCATACATGTCAACGCAGATTTTTCTGCTACCTGCAATTTTTGCTTATTCTATTGTGTAAAACAGATGGTCGAGAAGATAGACAGCACAGTGAACATTGTTTATTATTCGAATGCTTTCACAAGTCTCCATCAGATCAGAGAGAAAATAATAGTAAAAAAAATCGGTCGATGTCGGTGAGAGTAGCACCACTTGCAAATAGGTACCAAAATGCAATGAATCGGGTCATCAATGTTGTACTCTCGTTGTCTGTTCGCTTATTCCGCATCAGGACTGGCATAGAGATGACGATTTTGCTGATGACTGCGATTGGATAAATTGAGTGTAAATTGAGTGTAAATTGTGTATATGAACAGCATAAGAGGTGATGTCTTTCGTTGGCAATATCAGAGTGGAATTAGTGTATAAAATAAACGCACTGCTGGAAGAGACGTGAGTGGTGTCTTCATTTCGAACAGCCCGCTTCAGGGTCGTCCCGCATGCGTCCAGTCGAGACAGTCAGCCAGCTGACTGCGACTTCCACTTCCACTGATCCGATTGTCTCGTGGCTGACTGTTTTGCCATCAATATTTCCTTCATTAATTGTCCAGTCCGACATAATCAGTGAGAATTGACGACGGCCACGTCGTTCCGTCGCCGATCTGCGGTCACATGGAAGTCGTTCAGGCGCTGCCGCCGTCTGTCGACAATTTCCGCGAGTGCAGTCGAACTTTAGTCGCCCACGACGTTCGTTCGATGCCCATGTCACATAACGAGGACCACGACGACCAGGACCAGAATGACCACCAACCGCAGCAGCAGCTGCCGCAGGCTCAGCCGCAGCCTCAGCCACAGCTGCAGTTGCAGGCCCAGCAGTTCGCCAAGGCCATCCTCCTGTGTCGACCAAACTCGCACCCATTTCAGGCAAGTGTTGACGTTATTTTCTTGCCAATCTTCCTTTATCATTGTCATCGGTTCGATCTGCATCCGTAGGAGCGGCGGTTGGTGTTCAATTTGGCCATCAAAGTGGGTCGCGCGGTGGCCAAGTGCAAGCCATCGAATGACAACGCCATATTCGACTGTAAAGTGCTCTCCAGAAATCATGCACTCATTTGGTATGATAATGGAAAAGTAAGTCATGAGTTGCGTGCACTGCACGCTATTGCATCGTTTCACTCTGTTTTTAATCGTTTTTCGTTGTTGCTCTGTCCTCATTTCTACAGTTCTATCTCCAAGATACGCGCAGTTCCAATGGAACCTTCGTCAATAACCAACGTCTCAGTAACGCCAATGAAGAGTCACAGCCAAAAGAGATTTGCAGTGGTGACATCGTTCAGTTCGGTGTTGATGTTATGGAGAATTCTCGCAAAGTCACTCATGGATGTATCGTCGCCACGCTCAAACTGTTCATGCCCGACGGTACGGAAGCAAAAGCGAGCCGGTATTCGACCGAAGAATTCGGGTCGGAGAAGATTTCCGGCTATCCCGGAAACGAAGCTGCACCTGTCACCGCGAACGATTTGTATCAGCTCGTTCAGCTGTTGAAGGAAGCTGCGCATCGAGAACAAGTGCTCGAGAATAAGCTCGACACTTTTCAACGAGTGATAACGAGGGCGCACGAGGCCGCCGATGCCGGGTGGAAGTCGCTCGTCGAAGAGGATCGTCTCTTGAGTCGTATCGAATCGCTGCAAAGTAAACTCGAAAATGTTTTGAATGCGAACAGTGCAAAAAGCGACCAGGCCATCGATAAACTGAAAGTGGAGGTGCTCAAGATCATTGAAGAGAAAGAAAAGTATGAAATTGCAGCCAAGGAAGCTATTCAGAAAGTACTCGAAGAAAAGCTTCTAGCACTTACGAGAATACACGAACTCGAAGCCCTTCTTAATTCATCGGAAGAGGAGTGTCAAAGGTTGAGCGAACTATACGAGAATGGCGAGAAGGAGATCGCGTCGTTGTTCGAGAAAAAAGATGAACTTACGAAAGTTTGCCACGAATTAGAAACGAAATTGAAAGAGTCAGAAAACAAGTTTCGCGAGTCATTGGAGGAGGTGCGGAAAGAGAAGCAGAAACTCCAGGAACGGATCGACAAACTTGATATACAGAATGAAACTGCAAATCGAGAACACGTGCTTGAAAACAAACTCGGGAGTATTCAGCGAGCGATAGCGAGTGTGCACGAAGCCGCCGATGCCGGATGGAAGTCACTTGTCGAAGACGATCATCTCTTCAGTCGTATCGAATTGCTACAAAGTAAACTCGAAAATGTCCTCAATGCGATCAGTACGAAAAGCGAACAGGCGGCGATCGACAAACTTAAAACGGAGACAGTCAAGATAATCGAAGAAAAAGAGAAGTATGAAAGTGCAGCTAAAGAAGCTATTAAGAAGGTGCTTGAAGAAAAGCTCCTAGCATTGGCAAGAATACACGAACCTCTTCTCAATTCATCCGAAGAAGAAGAGTGTCAGAGGTTGAATCAACTTTACGAGAATGGCGAAAAAGAGGTGACGCCGTTCGAGAAAGGAGATCAACTTACAACGTCTTGCCACGAATTAAAAACTAAATTGAAGCAGTGCGAAAGCAAGCATCGCGAGTTAGTGGAAGAAGCACGAAGAGAGAGGCAGAAGTTCGAGCAGGACATCGACAGACTTAATGCGGGAGAAGAGGAAATGGCGCGGCAAATAAGTGATTTGCGGTGTACGAACGATGCGGCATTGGAACGAATAGAAAGTTTGAATTGGGAGTTGGATATGCTTCGACAGGAGAACGCGATCGCTGGAGGTGACCGTGCTGACCGTGGTAACAGTGGCCGATCAAGCAGCGAACAACAACTCGTCCAAACACTGAAGTCACTCGAAGAAAAGAATGCGTATATCGCTGAAATGCACGCTCGCATCGAGTACTGGGTTCGAATTGGTTTCGTTATCGTTTTAGGCTCTATTTTGTTGTTCATCAATCGTTTTTTCGGATTATTTATTACATAGATAGTTTGTTCCAATTTGGTTTGTCGACTTAGTGAATATCGCGTTCAGTTGTAAAGCAGAGGAGTCCCGATGAGTGACACTTCCTTTATTTTGTACAAATTTGGCCGGATATGATTTAACTTGATTCGATTTTGTTGCAATTCAGAGTTCGTGTATGTGGCCTTGACATGTGCCATAAATGATGAAATGACGCTGTACATAGTTCGCTCGAATTGGAAATGATTCTAATTGATATTGATACTGATACTGATATTAAATCGAGCAAAAATTGTATGGCGACAAGCCAACTACAACTACACAGATGCGATACATACGAAATAGCTATAATAAATAAATATGACCGTAACACACCGTAATTTTTAGAGCCTGACTGAATCGAATTAGTGGCACTGATCAGTGATCAGTGATCACCAATTAGGCGATGGTCCGATGTCTCGATTCCAGCGATGCGCATCTGTTTAACGCCAGGATGAAGCTGTTCCTGAGATGTTTAAGCAATCGGATCTTGGCTCACTGATCGCGCGGCGTTTCGTGTCAACAGAACTCACCTCGTCCAAAGACTTTGGTCCAAAATCAGTCTGTCATACAATCTTTGAATTTAATTCTGATTAGCAGTGATTTGAAGGCATTCCACTCAACCTCGTTTTTGCGAGTTTCTCGTGCTATGAGGTAATTGCAACTTGCCAAAAAACTGATCGGGACAGTGAAGTCTGCATTTTAGATGCACAAAACGTTACATCGTTAACTGTGAGTTCTAACTAAGTAATGTGTCCGAACAGCGGTGTGCCGTCGTAAATCGATTGGACGATTGCGGATATAATTGAGATTAACGAATTTGACATGTGAAACGGTCAAGCAGAACAAAGATGAGTGAGATTCCATTTGAGCGCTTTGCTATACTCATCAACGGGTCTGGTACATAAGACCGACATCCAAAAGACCGACAACCCAGAAGGCCGACAGAAACATGACACCGACAGTTGATTTCGACCAAATTTTGTTTCTACACTCACATTTATGACATCACGGAACTCGCTAACGACTAAAATTTCGAAAAAAAGAATTACAGATTCGTGATTGAGCAGATTGAAATGAGTGTAGAAACAAAATTTGGTCGAAATCAACTGTCGGTCTTATGTCCTTGTCGGTCTTACGTCTCTGTCGGCCTTCTGGGTTGTCGGTCTTTCGGCTGTCGGTCTTTTGTCCTGTCGATCTTTTGGGTGTCGGTCTTATGTCCAGGTCCCCTCATCAACTGCGTGAAACGGATCTCGATGATGGCATGGAGATGTGATTGCAGCACTCATCCTCTGGAGACTGAAAAGCGATATTTTCGATTTTATTGACCTTCCTCATCATCTCTGGCGTCCGTCTTCTCCTTCCTCATCCGCATCAAACAATTAATTGTGCGCCCCTTCAGGCAGCCACTGTCCAATGCTGGGGTCTGCCGCCACTTCCCATCGCAT
>JAGGCA010005874.1:25395-37390 GCA_022876805.1 Osperalycus tenerphagus | reverse complement strand
GCGCTGCACATTCAACGTGATCGCATCATTTCGTCGTGTAATTCACATAATTGGTAATAGGTTGGAAACTGTCAATGTTGCTGCAATGCGACAATACTTAAGACATAAGACAATGAGGAATGTTACAATTTTCTGTCAACGGACAGAACTGGATCTAAGAAACATTTTAATTTCTACGCCTCCCGTGTAATGAAATTATTTACATTTTGTTGTGTTGTTGTTTACAAATCTGACGTGAGTGTAAGAAAGGACGTGTCAAAATTTCAATATTATGCCGAGCCAATTCGGACTAAACTGACATATGTTATATGGAGCAGTACTTTAGTTTTCTGCCACCATTCCCAGGATATTCCATCTTTGGTGTCCTTAACACCCCCACATGTATGCCACACTCAATGTTCTTTTCTCAGGAAGCACTAAATCGATTTCGATGGTTTTTAATGATAGTACTGATAGTCAAATGATAGTACTCGACCAACACTTCATTGGTCTGTCGCTAAGCCACTTCCGGTTCGTCTACCAACTTCATATTAACATATGTAATAATGTCTAGCATGCGATATATTTGCCGAAAATCATCAAAATCAAACGATGTGATGGTAGTGAAATGAGAAAAAAATGATAACTTATAATGCATTTCTATTTGTGGGAAGCTTCACTGTCTAGACGTGAGATAAGCGGAAAAACTTCCCACTAATCAAAGCATTCTGAATTATCAATTTTTTGCTGATTTCACTATCAACAGATGGTTCAATTTTGATGATTTTCGACAGACATGTAAGGTATGCTATGAGACACAAAGTTAGTCAGACAACAGGAAGGGGATATGTGACGAGCTTCAATCTCAAAGGGTCTGAGAGGTCCATAAATATGCTTGACCGCTTATTTGATGTCAACCTCTTGTGCACGTAGCTCCATACTAACATATATTATGTCACATGTTACATGTGCGACTGAAAATCATCAAACAATGTACAGGTAGTGAAATGAGCAAAAAAGTTCAATGTAAATGTAAATGAGTGTCGAAACTGTTTCGAATTTTCCCACAAAATGATTTTCTGGAGCTGAAGTGAATGCGAGACGTAAATGTGGACCGAAGCACTTGGCGAGACGATTTCTCGTTCGTTTTGGCGATGCGAATCTACGAGTCAGCGAGAGATTACGAACAGGAGACTTTACGTGATCAACAACAATGGAAGCGAGGCGAGACAGAGAAGAGTGGTCAATGAGCGACACCGAGATGGGATCATGATGACAACAAATGCACGATACTCATCCCAGATGGCAAGAATGGACACAGGAAGAGATCGTCAAGATACTGGTCGACAAGTACAAAGTCATCGATGCGGAAGCACCATTCAGTTGCACCATTCAATTCTTGGCCAGGTTTGTTGTGTCTAATTCTGGTATTTTTCTTGTAAAGTTGATAGAATTGTTTATTAGAAAAGAGTTAAATGCTCGTTAATCCGTACTGTCGTCATTTTGTCAACACAGACAGATATCGAACCTGCTCTGTTAGATGACCTAAAATTGACGCGTGGTTCGCACGCACTCTGCGCAACATGAAGTGTTTGTTAATATAATTATTGTGTAATTACTCTCTTCTCTAGAAAAAACACACTTTAAAAACAATCCTAATAAAAATTTGCTGCGAACTATTTGCTTAGAACAATTTGAAGATTGCACAGTAGACGCCGTCGATCAGGGCACTTTGCGGATGGTGCCGCATATTCGTGGATAGTTTGCGTTATTGTGCACATCCGTGCCGACCTCTATTTGATTGGCATTTCTGCAGTTCTGCGTATCGTGGCCAAAACATTCACACTTAGCACAATAAGGTCGCGTAATCGTACGTGAGGCTGAGTAACGAGAATGTGAACTGTATTCCTCCAATGTTGTGGCTTGCTGTGGACAGTCTTCGGTGTCGTGAAGATCGAAGCTGTCGCAAATATCGCAAAATAGACGAGGCGGTCTCTTGATGATTGTGTTTGCGTCGTTCTTTGCTGTGTTCAGTTCGAAATCATTGAAGCCAATCTCTGAGAGGAAATTGATCCGTTCGTTTAGCTCGTCGTTCTTCTTTTGCATATCCACAATTACAGAGTTGAGGAATTCGATTTGCTGTTCAAAGTTCTCTCGTTCTTCACTCATCACGCCTCGTTCTGTTTGTTTCGTAGTCATATTCGTCACCAACTTACTGGACATTTCCGATTTGGACGCTTTCGTGGTAGACTGCACATTGACCATGTTGACTGTGTGATTGGTGTTGGCATTTCGCTTCAATAACGCTTCCTGTACCTGCTTTTCCAACTCATAGATTCGTCTCAGAAACTGTTCCTTTTCTTGCTCTTGTTTTGTGCGAATGTTCGTCAGATTCGTGTTGTGTTCGTCCTCCAGCTGCCTAATATTCATCTCTTTCTGTTCAATTGCTTCATTTGCCTGATTGTATTTCCTCTGAAATTAAGAATTCGTGTACAGCTTTAGGTTGAAGGTTATCACTCGGTCATACCTCCAATCTTTGACACTCAGCTTCGAATTCATTGCAAACTTGTTTGTGCCGTGTCTGCATCGACTGAACATCCCGTTTGATTTCGTCAAGTTTGTACTCGAGTTCGGCGTTCTCCTCTCTCAGTCTCTGATTCTGTCTATCCACATTTTCCGTGTCTCGTCTCTGTTGCTCGAGGTCGCGACGCAAGTTGTTCAACTCTTGAGAATCGCGACGCGAATCGCGCAATTGTCCCTCCAGGTTTCTTCGATGCTCATCGAATCGTTGTTTCATTTCTTCAATTTCTTTCTTGGTTCTTTCGATTATTTTATTCCTGTCCTCAATGTACCGATCTTTGATTTCACAGTCCTTCGCCAGTCTCTCCTTCTCGATGTCAAGATCAAACTGTAAGCTCTTCAATTGCCTTAAGTCGGATTGCGTGTCGTTGAGCTCGTCCTCTAATCGACTGTTCTCGCGCTCAAGTTGATCGATTTTCAACCTGAACGCATCTCGATCACCGCTCAAGTCACGGCTCTGCGCATCATTCTTCTCGGCTAAGTCTCTCAGTTGTGATCGAAGCTTCTCCATCTCGGTAATTATTTCGCGAATCTGACTCGTTCTCTCCTTCAGCTGATCTCGTAATTCATCATTTTCCTGTCTGAGACGATCTTTTGTGCGGATATCACTACTCATCGAGTTCTTTGTCTCACGCAACTCATTGCGTAACATTTCAATTTGGAGTTGTTTTTGGCCCAATTCTTCGTTCAGCTGTAGCAACTGATTCGAGTAATCTCCCGATGATTTCATTGATTCTTTCATCTTCTCTTCCAATTTGCGATTCTTCTCCACCAGATCAGCATTTCTTTCGTGGTTATACGTCGACGTTTTCAGCTCTTCTTCGAACTTGCGCTTCAACAGTTCGTAACTGGCGTTACTTTCTTCCAACTTTTCCTGCAAGTTGTTCGACTTCTCGGTCAACTCGTGTATTTCAGCGCCAAGCTTCTCCTCGCTCTCGGACTTCTGGCTAATTCCTCGCATCATGTTGTGAATCTTGTTATTGAGCTCTTCTACTTCTTTCTTTTTCGTGTTCACGATCTGCTCAAATTTCTCGTCCGCACTACGCAGTTTTGCCTTGAAATCGTCAATTTGCTTCTCCAAACGCTCGTTCTCCTCAGTCGTCATTGCGGCTTTGCTTTTATACTGCATCAAATCCAAGTTAATGTCGTCAATTTTTTGCAAGTGCCGTTTATTTCGCATTCTCTCTTGTTCCAGGTCGCGTTCGAGTTCAGCCAGCCTACAGGCGTAAAGGATAGTGAGGATTAGTATTTGTTTGTCTATGATCGTCCATCGGCGGTTCAGCTACTGAGCCGTTGAGCCATACCTGGCCTGTAAATTCTTCACTTCATTCTTTCGTGCATCTAATGATGTTGTCAGCTGAATAATTTGCTCATCGCGCTCGACAAGTTGCTCCTGCAGTTGAAACACTTCCGTCTCTTTGGTCGAGGCGAAACTGTCTTTCCACTTGTCGTGCATAGCATCGAGCTGGCACCTTTCGTCCCTCTGCTCCTTCTCCACGACAGCCTTTTCACTCTCTATTCTCTTCAAATCTTCTTCAAATTGTTTCAACTGCTTCTCCCTTTCCATCATCTGCGATTCCAATTCGGCCCGCTGTATTTCCGTTTCTTCCACACGAAACTGCACGTCTTCCAGCTGCGCGGTGAGTGTCTTGTTCAACTCCTCATACTCAGAAGCCAACCGTTTCAATTCCATAATCTCGTCCTCCGCTTCCGACGCAAACCTCGAGTGTTCGAGCTCCATCTGAATGAGCCGCTCCTCCAGCTCTTCGACCCTCGCAGTAGTCCGCGCAATTTCGCCTCGTTCCGTATCGCGTTCTCTTAGCAGTTGATCGATGTGCACTTCTTTTTCTTTCAATCAGAATTATAACAGATTATTTCGTCCACTTTGATAGTATTTCTACGTAAACGAAAAAAAAGTGCCGTTAACCACGATAAGCTTACCTTTTAACGCTTCGGCCAGAGCGGAATTGGTTGACGCAATTAACGACGAAGCCGAAGAAGCAGATACGTTAGTCCCTGTCCCGTTAACTGTTTGAGCAGCTCCAATGGACGGCTTTGAGGGTGACAATGACGTAATTCCTAAGCGCACTCCGCGGCCGGATCGAACTGAGCTCACAGAAGTAACAGAACTGGTGGAATAGAATAGAATAATCGTTATATATTAGTTTCATTAAAATGACTACAATTTATTAAAACGGGAACACTTTTAATACCCATTCTCACCGGGTTCCTACCTGATGGATTCCTGTGAGCCGGAATTTTGCCGACTTATATTCACTTGCTGTCGAGGTACTCTTGATGATACAGAACAAGTTGTTGGTCCTCTTCTTGCTAGATGTTGCTCCAATTCAGGACTTCCTCGCTGAATTTTATGAATGGGCGCGAACAACCCGTAATTCATTTTGCATGTGAAATACCGCTTTCCAGACACAGATCCGTCATTTTTGCCGCTCGATTCGTCGAGTTCGACTCCGGCCCAGTGACCATCTTCCAGGAAACAGAATGAAAGCAGTTGTCAAGAAACGAGTTTAAAGATAGCGAAGGTGATCGCACTAGCACTGCAGTATCTTATTCAGATGTCCACTCTCAGTTAAACTTACGTGCGAACTCGGTGGCACCCAAAAAGCGCAGCGTTCCCAACTTGAGACCAGATGTTGCACTCACTATGACTCGTTCACCGATTTCAATATCACCGTTCAGTGACTGCCGCATAGTCGGCACGTCGGGTGGAGGGGTTTTGGAGGCTGTTCCATTGGCTTGTGTCATACCTGGTATACCACCAGGGACGGAAGAAGTCGCGACACTTTCTCGAATACCGAGTGATTCGCGAGTCAGACGATGCGGTCGAACAAAAACTCCGCGCAGATCTATGAAGTGAAATGCGAATCAATGCTAGAACACTGAAACGATGGATGCCACTCGACGCATACATTTCGCGTTTTCAGCACCGTTTTTCATGGTCCGCTAAATATGGAAAAATTACGCTCGATCGTTCGTGCTTACTTTTGGGTTCGTGTTTAGCTTGGCACTCAAAGTATTGAACCCCACCGACCGATCCATCGTTTTTGCCATGATCATCATCCAGTTCGACGCCAGACCATCTGCCAAGAAGAAGAAAAGCAGTCAACTATCGTTTGGTATAATACACAAGTAAACCTACCTGCCAGGAGCAAACTGCGTCTCACCCAGGAAGCGGATGTGTCCCGGGCGGGTACCGTTAACATAAACGCGATCTCCGACCCTGAAGTCTTCAAAATTGGCAGTTAATACCTCGTTCGATGACGGAGAACGTCGTAAATTAGTGCCTAAGCGGCCACTGATTTGCTCGCAAACCGAATTGATGCTGCTCGTCGAATTGGCCGCGGACCAATTCAAATTAGTCGACGCCCGCAGTCCAGTTGATTTGGCCACTTTCGACACGATCGTCTTGTTGTCTGTCATGCTGATCACCAACACAGAACAGCGTTATCACCAATAACTGATCAATCACGAAGCACAGCTCATAGCTTATTATTGAAGGCTGGATGCGCGTTAAGACTCTGAAATCAATGCAAAAGAAATGAAATAACGATTGAAGGATGCCATTAATCGTTGTCCGAAAGGTGCAATGGCACGGAACAAAAGCAGATGGCCAACAAAATGTTATAAAAATGAATGCATCGCACGTATAGTAAGTAAACACAAACAATGTTAAGAAATGAGGTCAAATTGGTGTTTCGAGTTTTCACTAATAAGGAGTTCCCTGGCCATAACTTTGATTTTGGTTCGTCACTTTCACTGCGCTCAATTCGCAGGTACGACTCTGATACGCGTTCAAACTCTTCCCGCATTCCCAAAAGCTCTACGCAATCATTACTCGCCAGCACAGTTCGCTTGCTATCTGTACCTGGCATCATTTCACCAGAAGAAGATTCGTCAGGTTTGGGAGTGAAAGATGCCACCATAAATGGAATGTTGACAGCAACTGACGAAGAAATGCGGTTTTGTGGTGCCTGTTTGCTATGCGATCCAAGTCTGATATTCCGTCCGCTGTTGTGAAAACCTTTCGGCTTGCAATATTCGATAACATGGATACATACCATGGTCTACGCATTTTAATCTAGTTTCCCGTTACAGTTCTCTGCCTGGCGACCGTATCGCCCACCTGTTCTTGATTACCGCTTCGACTCCATTGCACTCCTTCACTGTCATTTTCATTGCGGTTGTTCGTTGCGTTCTGCTCATCTCCCACGCACCTCGCTATCGAACCCGTAATAAATGCGTGCCGAGCGCAGTGCATTTGTATTACGCAGACACGATCTCAATGCTGTGTGTGCATAAATTGGCTTCATTAATTGCATAACGAGATACTGTGCATGACGCATCTGAATCAGACCTGGTCTCGTTAATCAAATCAACAGCAATGCATTGAGTGGAACGAACCAGGTGCCTGAATCGCGTCAATTCGTCAGCATTACATCAAGGGTGCGTCCAGTAGATTCGAAAACGATGAGACCAATTATAGAATTAGTCCTTATTAATTAGATAATGTGAAACAATCACAATCACATGTGCATGCATGCAACAAACCACCGATTGACCTCGACAATAAATTTGGATGGATCCAAATTCGTATAACTGCGAAATCGAGCGTGACTAGGAGAACAGAGTGACAGGTACAACAAAGGAATATGAAATACGAACCCAAATGGCGTGATACGTCCATTACTGGTCAGTGAGTTGGCACCAAATAAACTTGTAAATTGTAACCATTCCGTTATCTTTCGGCATTTTACAATCGGTTGCGTCACATGACATGACATCATCGAGTATCGACAATGACAGTGCCAAGAAATGCCGACAGAGGACACTCCTAGCCATTACAATACATATTTCAAATATCATTCCTGATTAGAGCCATTTCAGACTCTAATTTAGAGGGCTCAATAATAGATAGATAGAGACGCATCTACATGATTCCATGATTTGGATCTTGAATGATCGCAATTTTGTTACTCTCCAATAGAGAATCTGTAACGAACAAGAAATGTCTTTTTCATAGGTAATTGGTCACAATTTTGCTTCATGTTGCTGCAGATTCAAAGGTTACAATTAATGTGCCTGCACTCGAGCTGATTGTATGCGTAAATAACTATAGAAAATGATATAACGATAATTGATAATTCTGTGTGTTCGTATGCAAAGTCTAACAAAAATGAATATTGATTCAGTTTGTATTTAGAACTTTGACACTACAAATCACTCCTTATTTTCAGGTTTGGTTTTATTTAGATTATTGAACTTATTCGTGTCAACGAATTTCCACTTACGTCAGTCGATTATCCGGCGAGAAGCTACATAGCTTGAAATAGGCTTTCTACGCGGAATGTAAATGTTGAGCAATCTCATTTACGAGACAGTGAACTTGAATTTGTTGAACGGAGGTCGCCATAAAATGTTATGTTCAGTTTGGTTTCCAGGCTCCACAGCGTCCTAGATTGAGGTGCGGGATTCGTCAGCCGACCTGAGCTGAGCTGAGCCAACACGCATGTAATCAAGTTGATCTTTATTAATCGCGTTAATTATAGTTAATGTATGGAATGCATCACGAAGCATGGCAGAGAAACGAGTTAGCATAATAGTTGAGCTGCCAGTTCTTCTCGGACTCGTTCGTCTTTAGGTCAGTGTCTCGAACGTCAACATGAACTTGCTTGGAGGTTGCTAAACAAATACTCCGAAAATGCCCAGAATGACGAAAATCTTGCATCGCAGAGAAAATCACTTTTCGTGACACAGAAAAGTCAATTTCTCTGGCTGCATTTTCTCGCGATGGTTCGAAATCCGGATTGTATCAGGTGGACATCGACAAAATTGCCTCCTTCACTTAAGTACGTGTCTCGATCAACGAGCGATTCAAGTAAATGTCTATCAATTTTTTGAGCAATTACAGTCCATTAAGCCGAATATCTGCGAAATTTGCAATGATGCTGTTCAGCTATAAATAAATATACACTCTCTGTGAATAAGGAAACTATGTCAAGACTTTGACTTTCAGATCCTCTCTTCGAATCGCGGCGAACTTTTCATTTCCATCCTTCGCTCAGGTTTGCCTCGCCTCACTGACGTGCCGTTTCGAAAAATTCTTGCTCGAGTTTTGTTCTTTATCATCTCATTTCATCGTCAAGAAGTTGTACTCAGTTCGATGATAGCAAAATGTAGTGATATCCGATAATGTCTGCTTTGGTGTGAAGTCGACAATTTTTTTTGCTCAAATTGTCGACATTAATCCTAATTTGAAATTTCCAGTGTGCAATTCCAAATCTGGTCAATTCGACATTTCTGCCATTGAGAAAAATGTTCAACATAGCAAGTATACTACCAGCCGTTATTCCACTTGTTGCTTTTCTCGGTTAGTATGAAATCAAATCAAATCAAATCAAATCATCAACGCCATTCGTCCAGGACTGCGTCAACTGGACCAATCTATCTCGATATCGCGTAACTCGTGGTAAGTTTCACGTATTTACATATTTATCTGTAGTTATATGGAAAATATAGCAATTTTGGCGCGTCTCAGGGATACGGAATACGATTACATCATTGTCGGCGGGGGCAGTGCAGGGGCCGTGATTGCCCATCGATTGTCGGAAAATCCGTCTTGGAAAGTGCTCCTGTTGGAGGCGGGTGGCAGTGAGAACATTGTCAGTGATATTCCGTGAGTGCCGATGATTGACTCTTGACCGTTGCGTGTCTGTGCGATGTTACTGGCGCAATGTCTGCACTTCGATGCTCTGCCCAAGGTACTAAACTTCGTTTACTTTCATCTTCATGTACCAGGATCGCGTGCCTCACACTAGAACAGTCCGAAATGGACTGGCAATACCTGACCACGCCACAAGAAGCAGCGTGTTTCGGTTTGAAGAATCGTCAATCTCGATGGCCTCGTGGCAAAGTACTCGGTGGCTCATCAGTGCTCAACTTTATGCTCTATATTCGTGGGTAAGTTTTTAGTCGATTTTATGGGAATTGCTTCAATGTAATCACCATCACGATGACGATAATGTGAACTATCATGCCTAAACAGTGCTTAGTAAACACCCAAAAGTCATCTTGTCGAAATGAGAAGTGATCTAACTTGTTGTTAAATTGTCAGGAATCCTCGAGATTATGATCGATGGGAAGCGATGGGTGCGACTGGATGGAGCTGGAAAGAAGGTCGGTCGAAATAGTTTAATCATTCAGACTCGACGTTACGATTATTGTCAATTTGTGAGGAACGCAATCGTAACGGTAATTCAAGTGATTGATTGATATTGATTGATATTTTGTTGACTCAGTGTTCCCGTACTTTCTGCGAGCGGAAGACATGAGAGATCCAGTCTACGCTTATAACGGTAACTCTACTTATGAAAGGTTTGCAGAATTGCACGAGAGTCCAACCTGCAGACTGCAGACCAGAAAGAATCCAATCTAATCCACTCTTTCTTTGTGTCCGCACCGGATGCAGGTTACCACAGTAAGTAATAATTATCGCAGCACGTAATTCAGCTTAGACGTTCGTTACCAGACCGAGGAGGACCGCTGTCGGTTGAATCGCCACCAAACCCCACCAAACTAGTTACGGGATTTCTTGATGGAGCCCGGCAAATTGGGTACAAAGTGGTCGACGTGAATGGTTACGAGCAGACAGGATTCACTTTTCCTCAAGGCACTATCAGAAAAGGCGCGAGGTGCTCGACTGCGAAGGCATATCTGCGACCGATCAGGACGAGACCTAATCTGCATGTAGTCACGTATGCCCTGGTCACGCGTGTCCTGTTCAACGACCACAAGCATGCCGTTGCCGTCAAATTCGAGCGCCAAGGATTGCATCATGTCGTGAGTATAACACGTCTATTTACTGACACACACCACAAATGATGACAATTATGACAATATGTTACCTCGTCTCTTGCAGGTTTACGCTCGCAAGGAGATTATTCTGTCAGCTGGTGCGATCAATACACCTCAGTTGCTCATGCTTTCCGGTGTCGGACCGAGCGAACATCTTCGGGAGCTGGGCATTCCAGTCATAGCCGATCTCCCAGTTGGCAAAAATCTTCAAGGTAAGAACTCTCTGATTGGCACAAAGTTATAATATACAATCAATAATGTATGCACAAAGTTGGTGGCTATGTAACAGTCCATTTTTATAATTAAAAAAATGTTTTCAGATCATATCTATCCTGGTGGAGTTCACTTCACCATCTCACAGAAAGTGTCGCTCGTTCACCGGTAAGCGTGAAAGTCTGTTTTCTGTCAAATTCATTTATTACCCAATGTCGCATATAATATTTTGCAAACTCTTCTTATGATTACACAACAAATTTCAAATTAGTATTTTTCTAAAAGGCGAACTGTTAATTTTGCCAATATCATTCGCTGGTTTGCTGAAGGAACGGGGTAAGAGATGTTTTATCGTGAATTAGGCTAATAACAGAAATTATAATAGAATCACGACTGATGACCTTTTCTTTTACAGACCCATGACGTCTCTCGGTAAATTGATGCTAACGAGAAGCAAGGATAGAATGAAAGTCCCGAATTGGCATTCCCATAGCATTGGTTCAACCAATTTGGTTCAACCAATTTGGTTCTATTCGCGCGTCGGCACCACATAATCGATTTGTTTCTTCCTAGGTGGTGTCGAAGGACTGGCATTCATCAAGACCAAATACGCTAACAAAAGTGACGACTGGCCTGACATTCAATTTCATTTTCTCGGTGGCTCACCGACTTCGGATGACGGTTCAGGCATTCGTGTCGTCATGGGCATCAGTGACGAGCTCTGGAACGCTGTTTATAAACCAAACCTTCAAGTGAGTCAATTGCGAATTGTGTTTAACTTGATTGAACCAACATAAGAAGAAGGTAATGAAACAGATTCGACGGAGTATTAAAATGGACCTATTCGATATCTGTAATCATCACTAGTGATGACTCGCGTCTCATTTGACATGAATTAACACGTAGTTATTTTTTGCAGTACGATACTTTCAGCGTTTACCCTGTGCTATTGCGGCCAGAATCTCGCGGATACATTAAGTTGCAATCTACAGACCCACATCAGCATCCCATCATAGATCCGCGATATTTGACTCATCCAAAGGACATCGCTGTCGTTGTTGACGGGATGAAAGTAGGGATTCGGTCAGTGACAATGTGACAATGACGGCCACGTCGCCGCCCATCTTTCTTCTGCAAGCCATGTGCGAAATCATTTAATTGCACTTTTTCATTAAATCAACTAGGCTCGGATACACTCCAGCTATGCGAAAATTTGGCTCCCGGCTTTTCTCGCAAATCTACCCAGGCTGCGAACAGGTATAGTAGCGTACTCAGTTTATAGCATATTATTTGTGTTCCTTTTCGACAGCATTTTCTATGCTCTTTCTGAAATTAATGCATTACTTAGTGT
>JAGGCA010005874.1:2216-14501 GCA_022876805.1 Osperalycus tenerphagus | reverse complement strand
GCGTGTATCGCGTGTATCGCGTGGTGAACTCAACAGTGAAGACGGTTTGGTATCTCCAGGTAAGCACCAGAATGGACTGACCATGGTGCGCGTGACGGATTTGCAGACGAGGAAAAGCGGTCATCATCAGGGAGTACTTGATGGTGTCTGGTATTTGACAACGTGCACTCAGCGTGACACCATGAGGCACATCATTAGCCATTAACTGTCCAGATCTGTCCACTGATGTTGCTCATTTTGGTGGTGTTACATTACGGATTCAGATTATCTGAACCCAGACGCGCTCAAACTCGTTCTCATTGTCATTTTCGCTGCGACATTGATAATGAAGTGACCCAGAAATCACGGTGCTTACCATACATAATATGAAGTTTATTTACTTACTAGTTATTTAGAAAGCAAAAAAAGCTGCATGGAAATTCGGATGTGCTAAATCGGTGAACGGTACACATAACTAAACACAACTTGCTGGGCCAGAGGAGGAACAGCTGAATAGTTGCCTGACAACTGGTCTTGAACAAGTTCCGCAGTTCCGCATTTCTTGTTCTGCCATCATCGAACTCGAACTCGAGTTTGCTGACTTGGCAAAGTTGAGCGAGTTGCATTTGGCACTGCCAAATTGCCAGTTGCATTTTGCCATTCTTAACTGCTATGTTCCAGTGGTGTTAATTTGATTGTTCAATTGATCACCAGCACCGTCTTGCGTAATCCCGAATTGACTTAGTTAGTTATGCTGATTGAATTGTTCGTATTGTGTACTTGGTTCGTGAAGTGAGACGCGCATTGAGCGTCTAATTCGTGCAAAACATCGTTATACGGAAATGGTTAATCAACTTTTTCATATTTTCATAACGGGTGTTGACTGAAAATTGTCACAAAGTTGAATTTCGATTTATTTCAAATTGCACGCGTTACGACTTCAATTAATTGCTTTGCTAATAACTGGGGCATGCCGAAAGCTTAACAATGCATTCATACGAATACGTACAAGTCTCGGGCAACTCTTAGTTACGTGTTTGACCGAATTTCTTGTCGCTTTCTCGTGCAGTATGGTGATCGTTAGCGCATCACTGACAGCAAGAGTGATTGGTTGGCATTTTCTGGCGACGAGAACCACAACAAGCACGGCGCTCACCTTCAGTATCATGAATCGCAGTAAATTACCAGCCGCCGTTGCGCAACACTTCAAGACGAGAGAGATGTCGACCATGACGAAGGAAACACACAACAAGAAACTGGATCTGATCGAAGGCAGAGAGCTCCGTTTCCCACTTCCTTATGGCCATCTTGCAGGTATGTCGATAATCTTGGATAATGCGATCTAACGGAATCTTAGACCTTCGAACACATGCATTACTAATTTATGTGGTGTGACAATTAAAGCCAAGTCTTGGGGCAATACGGATGGACATCCTGTGCTCGCAGTGCATGGATGGCTTGACAATGTGGGTTCCTTTGAGGTAATTTATGTTATACGATAAGTAGTCACGATTTGTGCCAAACATCGAGCAGACATGCTTTTGCTTACCTCATTCTGTGACGCGCTTCTTTCCCCGTCTTCATGCTAGTTTTACAATACACGTTAATAACCACCTATTGTTTTGTAACAGCCTCTTGTACCCTACTTGCTCGATCAACACAACCTACACATCGTGGCCATCGACCAGCCAGGCGTCGGATATTCGTCTCACAAGCCAGCAGGCTCGGAGTACGGCCGATGGAGGTAAATGGCAACTTGAAATAAAGTTTTAAAAGTTTACACTAGACTATTCTGTAATTCTTGACGAGCAGCACTCTGATAGAGATGAAGAGAGTGATTGATCACATGAAATGGAAGAAGTGCACGTTAATCGGCCACTCACAAGGTGACGACTGACGTGTGATCAGTGATCAATAACACTAATATCATGCCTCTGTTTTTCGTCAGGCGGTGATCTCTCTCTAGTTTTCGCGTCCGTTTATCCCGACATCGTTGAAAGAGTGGTCAGTATCGACATGTTCAAGCCGATGACGTACGCGAGTGATGGCTGGGTCCGTCAAGTGCCGAAAATAATCGAAACGCATATGAAGTACGAGAATCAAGTTGATGACGATCCGAGCAAAAACCAAAAGATTCCCGTCTATTCAGAACAGGACGCAATAAAGGTAGAAGATCTGTTGGCCAATATTGAATCCACATCCCATTACATATATAATTGGCTGGTCTTTGCAGCGCATGATGGAGTCGCATGGCCATTCTCTCACTGAGGTCCGTTGGGTTCATTTTAATGTTTCATTCTCAATTTATGAGCTATCTCTCGCGAAGGAGTCCGCCAAAATCCTGATGGCGCGAGGGACCAAGAAACAGAAATGGGGCTTGACATTCAGTCGCGATGTGCGTCTCAGATTTCACAACATCGATCCCGTACCGACAGATGCCCAGATGCTGCATTTCATTTCCCAGTTACGTTGTGACCTGCTCATCATCCGGGCCAAGAAGGGCCCATACCACTCGCCCGAGGTTTGTTTGTCATAGTAATGGAATGTCTTGTCCAAATGTCTTGCCCAATTGTGCAGCGCGCTTGCAGGCTTCATGTTTTTGTAGATCTCATCTTGCATGTTCTTCAATTGAGTGTTCACGATTACTTGCGGATCAATGCATCCTTCTTATCTCTCTGTTTCCGTGTCCATTGACTGCTAGCGTACTTCAAACCGACTCAATATTGACTAGTCTATCTGCATATTACAGCCGATTCGATTAAAATATTACGAGGTGTACGAGCGGAAGTGTCGCATATTTCGCGATGTGCTTATGGACGGCACGCACCACCTGCACATGAATGACCCGGACAAGGTAGGACCAGTGATTAACGAGTTCATTGCTGATTCCTTCGCGGCGTATATCAAAGCAAATTTATAACGACGATTGCACATAGCCACTACTTGTTCATTACGTATTGGATGACAGATTTATTAATAATAAAACTAATTGAATAGAGGTGCATACATAAAATGAAAATGAAAATAACAGAGCGATTCAATTAGAAGTGACACAATAAAGTGGTGCCACACGCAATTCATTCCGGTAGTAATTATTAAAATAAGCGACATGAATTCACAGTTAACTAACGAGAGATAATCACATTTAACTGACGACAGACTAGGGAAGAATTTGAACAGTAAAGGGTGAAAGGAAGTGGTTGTGTAGCTTCGTCGTCCTGCTTAATGAAAAGCATATCATCATCATCATCATCATCATCATCATCATCATCATCATCATCATCAGTCGTCCAGTAACATCCAGCATCTCCTGTTTCGGCACTTCCGTTTCAAATAGTTCGTGCCTCCGAACTGTTCCATAAAAGAGAACACATTAATTAGCCTGAAGGAGTACTCCTTGAGCATCGCCAACTAATCGCTACCTTGGTCTTGTCCCGGCAATAATCACAAACGCCACAATCTTCCGCCAAGCATCCATCGCATTCCAGACATCCGTTCGTTCTCGAGCTCATCTTGAGTCTCGCCACCAACGCGCTCACGTTGTTCGTCGTCCGTCTTCTTCTCACCATGCCGACCTGCTGCTGCTCCTCCTGTTTCACCACCACCACCACCTCTTTTGCCGTCGATGACGAAGACGACGATGGCGACGACTCATCCTTCGCAGACGTCGAGGACGGCTCCTGCTTGACAAGTTCTTTCGTGGGCGGCGATGATGCGGACTCCTGCTGCTTTATCACCTCTTTCGGAGACGGCAAGCAGGACTCCAGTTTTACTGTCTCTTTTACAGATATGGAGGATGACGGCTTCGTGCTGGTTAACTTGCTGTTGATCTTATTTTTTCTTCGACGACTTTTAGCGGTCGGGCCAATGCACGCGGGCGCTTTAACAGTCTTCTTATAAGCGGTGAAGCGCAAACTGTCGGTCTTAAATTTGCTGGCTCCAGCTCGGCGGTACTGCTTCGAAACCGTCGATTTACGCAGTTCGTTGGCGAGCCAGTCCTTGGTGTAACCAGCCGGAATGAATTGAGTTGGCGACGCATTCCGAGCGCACTCTTCGTCCACATGTGTGATGTGGTAATGAAAGGAACACGCCGGTACCGAATTGAAAACAGACTCGCAAATCACACATCGATAGACCATTTCAGCGATTACAATGCCGTTGGCGTCGCAGACGAGGGACTTGATGCCTTCCTCAACATTGATGTCAGTCGCTATTCGCTGTCCCAAATGGTAATGAGACTGCACGTCCATCGCCGGTTCGCGGCTCGGCTCTGATTCCACTTCTGAATCCGGTTCTGCTTCCTCCGCTTCCACTTCCATTTCTGCTTCCGACGATGACTCTGAATCAGATGAGCCGATCTGGATGTCGATCGGTTCGCTGTCATCTTTGATCGCGACCAATTCCTGCTCTGTGAACGGTACAAAAATCACGTGAGTCACGACTTATTCTTACTTTTAAAGTGGACAATGATGAACAGATACACGTTTGGAATGTGCACGCTTACTTATTCGCATGATGTGCGAAACGACGCGGCGATGTCAGTGCTGGATCTGAAACGGACAAGATTTAAGTGGCTCTGGATGCAGGTTGCGAGTGATCGTTCCAATGCTCTGATGCGCATCGCGCACCGAATGGAGGAATCGCGTCGTCTAGAGCAAACTCTGGCCTGTCTGTCAATTAAGCATGCTGTTATGTTCATCTGAGCGCATTATCACCAATTAATTCGACAACATCATTGAATTAATCGATATTTGCGAACGCGGACCAGTTTATTTGGGCCTAACAGGCGCGCCAATGAACGGTGTCCAGGCACCAACGAAACGCGTCTCACATTCCGATAGCACGTCATATTCAGAGGTCTCGAATGCCAAAATCAATACGCTTACCTTATATGGCGGTGGTCACGACGAGTATGATAAAAATTTTATTTAAATCGAAACACTATCCAAGCAAAATCTTGGGTCCAATTTGCGCGAATCGTCGCGACGAACTGATGAAAGCATCACCAGATGGCAGGTTGCTCATCGCGGTCAACCAACGAGCGAGACGTAACCCAATTTATATGTATTTAATTCAATTTAATTCACTTCACCTGGGATCGGACACCGGGATATGTCACTGTGCGGGACTGGAAATGGCGCCAACCAACTGCGTCCAACGGATCTCATCATTAGTATTTGACAGGATTGAGGAGATCGCGACTGTTCGGTACGAGTGACCATCTCAGCGACTAGTTGGCCAAGAGTCACCAACATGGACTTCGGAGTTGGGTTGGGATTGAGGGTCGTGCGAGGACCTGACTGGAAGTGGGCAAGTTAGTATCGAGTCGACGTATTCTCCAGATGCTGTTAAAAGTCTCGTTGAGCAGTGCTTAACGGTGACGCCGTTAAGATAAGAGCGTTCAATGCATTCAACTTCAATGGTGGTCAACTGCGAGGGGCACCGCTCGTTTGGTGGTCACTGGAACGATGATTAACCACTATCAATTCCCACTGTCCGTCCTCGGGAGACCAGATAACGAGCACTCACAGTTAGTGCTAATATTTAGTAGATGCAGTCTTCAACAATGACGAGTTGGAAACGAGCAAGTCGAACTCCCGCTGTGACATTCTTCAATAAAGTGGTCAGTCAGGGTTTAGGATCAGTGCTGAGCATTGTCGAGTGTCGAATGCACGATGCGCGATGCCCCTTCGCTTCACGATTAGTTGTGTTGCCAAACAAATTTGATGTGTGACTCATGCGAGCCTGTTTTCAGTACGATAATCTGTTTTGATTTACTTAAATAAATAGATCAGGACGATGGCGAAGGTCACGTCGGAACTGTGGTTGAAATCGGCAAGGCGGGCTCGGCAGCTACTCCGGACAAGACAGTGGTCGTCCAGTGGGACTCTGGGTCGCGAACCAATTACCGTTGCGGATTCCAGAATGCAATGGATTTGCGAGTTTTCGACAACGCACCGATTGGAGTCCGACATCCGAACATCATCTGTAATCATTGCAAGAAGCATGGCATTGCTGGGATCAGATGGAAGGTAGGAGAGCGTTGTCGAACTAGATTCGATTTGTGATCATGCCAATTGTGCTGTTCATGTCGTCTTTGTTTTTCATACAAGTGTCTCTACTGTCCCAATTATGATCTATGCACGGCGTGTTATATGAGCGACAAACACGACTTGAATCACAATTTCGCTCGTTTCGATACTGCCACTAGTCACGGGTGAGTAAACTGACGCCTACTGGCTATTATGTGGTATGCAAATATGATTATCTCCGTTCGTGATTAGAATCGAGATGCCTAAACGTGCAAACTCATCAAGAATACAGGCTCGAGGTATATTCGTAAACGCGCGAGTAGTGCGCGGCTACGACTGGGACTGGGGCGTTCAGGTCAGTTCGATCACTATTTTCTTCAAAGTAAATATCATGTCCAACTCGTTTCAGGATGGTGGCGAAGGGAAGGTCGGCAAAGTCATCGATATGTAAGCACTGCCCAGCGGTCATTTCCAATCTTTTTCATTTCTTTGTTTTTTAATTAGTCGTGGTTGGGACAACGAATCGCGTAGAAGCGTAGCCAACGTGATGTGGGCGTCCGGATGCACGAACGTCTATCGCCTGGGACATAAAGGAAAAGTTGATTTGAAATATGTCGTTGACGCGCCTGGTGGTCACTACTATCGCGATCATTTACCAGTGATGGGAGGACAACCGACTGACTCGTCGCGCTATGTAATACTGAGAAGCAAGTTGACTTTGACTGGCGCCGAAAGTTCGTCAGCAACTGGCGGATCGACTGGTGGAAGCACAACGGGCACAAGTCTGTTCAATGTTGGCGATAAGGTGAAAGTTGTTGTCGAAGAAGTGAACGAACTAAAGACGTTACAAGAAGGTCATGGAGGATGGAACTCGAGAATGGCTGATTTTATTGGCGAGGTCGGAATGGTTCATAGGGTTACAGATCGTGGCGATATACGAGTTCAGTTCGAAGGATGCCACAATCGCTGGTCTCTGTCAAAATATTTCACTTTTTGTTTCTATAGTTTATAATTTGTATCGTTTTATGGCAGGACCTTCAATCCGCAAGCACTGCAGAAAGTCATCAGTTATTCGGTTGGTGATATTGTTAGAGTACTCGATGACTGCAGTCGTGTCAAGGAGTTGCAGAGGTGTCACGGTGAATGGATCGACCAAATGAAGAATTGTTTGGGCAAGATGGGCAAAGTTGTCAAAGTCTACAGTGATAGTGATTTGCGTGTCACAGTCGATGGTCAGACGTGGACCTTCAATCCGCTATGCGTCTCACTAATGCCTGGCAGCGCTACGGAGATGAATAACACTATGGTGGCAAACTACCAGCAACGAGAAGATTCGAATCCTCGGCTCGGGTACCTGCTTACGTCGCACCAACAACAACAGCAGCAGCAAGCAGGAGGTGCGGTTGCTCGTGAATTAGTTCCTGGCACGTTGGTTACGGATCATTTACCGAACACAATCATGTCTTCGTCGGCCGTTTCATTACCAGTTCCAGTCGCAAAGGATTCCATTGTTCGAGAGGCTGCCCAGGGGAAAGTGGATGTTGTTCATGAAATACTGCGCCAGTTTCCAGATAACGTCGATCATATTGTCGATCAGAAAAGCTCTGGAAAGACAGCACTCCAAGTAGCTTCTCACCAAGGACACGTAGACGTCGTGAAATTATTGATCGCATCGGGCGCGAACCTTGACTTGAAAGACGATGATGGCGATTCAGCGCTGCACTATGCCGCTTTTGGCAATCAACCAGATGTGATCGAATTGCTCGTCAAGAAGGGTTCTAACATAGACGCCACAAACAGAACGAAGTGCTCGCCGCTGCATATCGCTGTAAATAAGGGGCATGTCAACTGCGTCAAGGTGCTCGTGAGAAGCGGTTGCAATGTGAATCTGCAAGACAGTTACGGAGATCTGGCTTTGCACGATGCTATCGGCAAGAATGGTGACAGCTTCCAGGAAATTACAGACTTGCTCATCTCTGCACCGAGAAGTGATTTCTTACTCCGCAATAAGAGAGGGTTCAACGTGTTGCATCAGTCGGCACTCAAAGGTAACCAGTTCGCTTGCGAAAAGATTATCGCCAAGTCTCGCCAGCTGGTTGACCTGAAGAAGGAAGATGGTTTCTCTGCTCTTCACCTGGCGGCACTCAACAATCACTTCTCTGTAGCTGAGACGCTCATCATCCAGGGACAAGCCGACCTGAATGTGATCAACAATCGCAAACAGACGCCGCTTCATCTAGCTGTTAGTCAAGCTAACTGTTCCATAATCGAGTTGTTGGTTTCGATGGGGGTCGACACAAACATGCTGGATGAAGACCAAGATTCAGGTGAATGTTTACTGAAAATGTTATTGTTTACAATCATTGTTTGTGATTCCCAGATAATTTTTAATGACAGAATTGATCTGATCCTAGCACTGCATCTGGCCATAGCGAAAATGAAAGAACCACTCAAATCCTCAACTCAGATCAACAACGCGCCGTCACTCGCGGATTGGTTGACGCAATTGATATCAATCGGACACGAAAAGTCCGTTTTCGCGGCAATAGCCTGTTATTTAATCAATGATGGCAACGCGGACATGACTGTAAAGAATCGCAAGGGGAAAACGCCAATTGACCTGCTTGACAAGATGAGCGACACGATCGCGGTCAGACTCGAAGGAGAGAAGACAGGCGGTGCGAGCACAAATTACGAACAAGCGAAACAGTTCATCATGCACGTGGTTGAGACGCGCAATGCTTATCGACAGCAGCAGGCGAGACAAGGAGACCCCACATCGCAACTTCGAGAACAGTTGCTTAGCGTTCCTGGTGGTGGTACGATGACGGCAAATCAAGGAAGCAAAGAGTGTCTGATATGCGCTGAGAATCGCGTCAATGTCATGTTTGAGCCATGTGGACACGCCGTCATCTGCAGCGAGTGTTGTTCCAAGATGAAGAAGTGTATTGAATGCGGGCATTTAATCACAAAGAAGGTGACTATCGAAGTGGATAGCACCGGGACGGGAAAGGTTGAGGGAGAGCAGATGCAGATGCAGATGCAGATGGCGATCAGTGAACGGTCCCCACCTCGAAGCCATAAAGACCATCTGGAACTGGAATGCGAGCGAGTTCGCCTACTTGAAGCCCGCATTGCCGAGTTCGAGGAGGCTCAGAACTGCACCATCTGCATGGAACGCGCCAAGAATGTTGTATTCCTCTGCGGACATGCCGCCTGTGCCGTGTGTGCTCAATCTCTGAAGACGTGCCACTTTTGTCGTAAGACGATCACCAAGAAGATCAACTTGTACTAATCAGTCAGGCTCGCGTCATTTCTATTTGTATTCGAGTACGTACTGTTCACAACTAATCATTATAATGATGCATCGCGCGTGCTTCAAGCATAGATTTGCGACGCGATTTCGAACTGCTTTCAATTCGATCATGATAAATGAAATTATTTGTAAATTTAATTTAGTGATTTGCGTGCATTGCACGTGCATATCGATGAGATGCAGAGGCAAACAAAAAGTACTTATTTACTTGTGGTGTTGCACACTCTAACTATTATTAGTTACTTTATTTAATTCATATCCGATATAATATATTTACTTATTTACACAGATCATCTGTGACAGAGATTATTGAAAGGTTTACACTCTAATTTAATTGAACGATTTCTCTTTAATCAGCTCAGCGATTGCTCAACAACGATTCGTCTGATTACCGATCTCGGTAACTGACTAACTACTCGCATGACATCCCACTTACTAGACTAACATTTCTATTTGGGTTGCTGTTTTCTCCCGTCATTAAATCGATGACTCATAATAATTGACGCTCGAGGTGTTCTGTTTCGTCGCACGTCGTACGAGAGCGTTCAGCGCCCAGCATCTTGCCCGGTTGCTATTTCTCAATTGTTCGAATATGATCGCCAATAAGTGATTAGATAAGCATCGGCAGTGCAATTGGTCAGATTGTAGATAACGACGACCAGCTGACGGCGAACAGTGGGCGTTAAACGTGACAATCACTCTCGAGTGTTCCACTCGTATTTTAGATGCAAGTTTGGCCGAATATTTGTGACACTCTTCTCTATGTGTTAGCTTGACTACCTTGATCACACTCTGTCGCCACATCGTCAGTCAGCACGTTGTCTTCACCATGGCCGCATGGACTTCATATCAGATTTTTCTGGCCATTTTGATGGTCATTACAGGATCTATCAACACAATAGCGACAAAGTAAGAACCGTGTCATGTAGTTCTTGTTGACGACTAATTCAAAGATCTGTGTTCAGGTGGGCTGACATCACGGAATCGGTAGGAAGGGATGGAAGAAGTAGAAAATTCAATCATCCTTACGTGCAAGCTTGCACCATGTTTCTTGGCGAATTTATGTGCTTGTTAGCATTCAAGGTGATGCACTGGTACTACACTTCTGTCAAAGATTACACCGAGGACCAGTTACCGCCGTCAATCAGTGGTCGCCGCGATTTTTCGGCATTGATCTTCATCGCACCGGCCCTCTGCGACATGCTGGCCACATCAACGATGTAAGTAGAGCAGATGTTGAGTTAACATTTTCAGCCATTGTTCTGTTCGTTGCAGGTACATTGGCTTGAGTTTGACTTTCGCGTCCTCGTTTCAAATGCTGAGAGGAGCACTCATCATCTTTACTGGCCTTTTGTCCGTCACATTTCTCAATCGACATCTGAAAGGCTATGAGTGGATGGGAATTGCGTTGGTCATCGTTGGACTGGTTGTCGTTGGTCTGTCCGACATGCTCACCTCTGGCAACTCAAGCAATAAGGGAATGAGCAGTTTGATAACTGGTAAGGATGGTTTTGTTTCTAACTACTGATTAGATTTGTCTTCACTTGCGAAGGGTGATCTTTATTGTTAATTTTCTAATCAAACGTTCGGATTTCTCATTATAATCAAGGTGATCTTCTGATTATAATGGCTCAGATCGTGACGGCCAGTCAGATGGTGATCGAGGAGAAATTCGTAAACGGCAAGAACATCTCGCCATTGCAGGGTGCGTGTGGGTGGCATTGCATGTAGCGTAGATCAAAGTTTATGACAGATAGAAAACGATATCGCTCAATTTTCTGACGTTATACTCCTCTCTCGTTAGCTGTCGGTTACGAAGGGCTCTTCGGTTTCATAGTGCTGTCGATATTGCTCATTCCAATGTATTTCATCAATATTGGAAACACCATCTTCACGAACCCGTCAGGCAATTTGGAAGATGCCATAGACGCGTTTTACCAGATCAATAACAACTGGCAAGTGTTAGTGGCCTTGTTAGGTAAGTACCTACGAAGCACAACATTCGTTCTGTGAGGTTACTGTAACTACATTTCTGTTGCGGGTTCTGTTCGCTGCTGCAGGTACCATGCTGAGCATCGCGTTCTTCAATTTCGCTGGCATTAGTGTCACCAAACAAATATCAGCGACGACGAGAACTGTTCTTGACTCGATCCGCACGTTGGTCATTTGGATTTTTAGCCTGCTGGTGAGTTGTGTCTTTGTATCAACTGCAGCTGCCAAATGTCTGAATATCTTAACATCATGTAGGTGGGCTGGCAGAAGTTCAGTTACATCCAACTGATTGGCTTCGTAGTTCTCATACTTGGAATGTCTCTCTACAACAATGTTGTCATCCGGCCACTGCTGACACGATATGGAATCTTGAAGAGGCGTGAAGAAGACATCGAACACGCGTCAATCGTCAGCGTCGAAGCGGAGAATCACCTCGATGCTGTCGATGGTAAAGTAGATGCACAGTCACTCGAACAAGGAAATCTGGAAGTCGTCGCTGATGTGGGAACAAACAAACCTGCATGATGAGGAAGTTTGATTATTAAATAGAATAAACGTTAGATATCATCCAAACATTCGGCAGTGTTTTTCATGTTTGCTTCAAGTGCGAAACATGTTTGAGATACTTTATTATTTGTATACGCTAGAAAATGGAATTCCTGTAACTAGATTCGATTCTCATGCAAAATGGAATGTGCATAATCGATCTGTATGACATTTTAGTTTGCATTTCAATTCCTGCGCTCTTCAACATCACAGGTTATTCGTCACGTGGATTCCTTCTCGAAGCCGGACTAACAAGGAGTTCGCAATTTTCCAAGCAATTTCGCTTAATTCCCTTATTAATGGCGAGTACCGTCGAGTTTGTCGCCGTTATCAAACTCGTCATCGATGCAGATTTGATAAAGTGCGAATTGGCGACTGGCGACTGGCGACTGGCGACTGGCGACATGGCAACCATGTCAC